>KZ825893.1:9345-144832 GCA_003184645.1 Aspergillus ellipticus CBS 707.79 | reverse complement strand
CACCCCATCCACTCGTACCTTCCCATTCCAGCATGCCACGCACCTTCCCGTCATGATCCGCCATAATCCCCGCACCTTCCCAAAACACGTCCTCCGAACCTGGGACGCGCCCAGACGACACGTCCCCATTGGCCATCTCCCAAGAGTGGATTCTCGCGATTCGTTTGACATCTCGACCAGCCTGGGCTGCTGATTGGTTGGGGTGATCATATCTGATTGATAGATGGGGAGGGTACCGGGAGAAGATGGAGAATGGAGGTATTCACTGCGTAGGTGGGTGGGTAGGTACCTCAGCTATGTATATTTTGAACGCTCGCCCAGGGCCCTTCCTCCCAGACTGTATGTTCAACAGTCACCTGATAGCCCGCTCAACTTGAACACTCGCCCAGAATCGTTCCCTGAAAGTGTACGTTCAGCCATCACCTGACAGGGAAGACTCCATCCCATCCCAAACGTACGCTCAGAATTCCGTTCCCAGCATGTCTGTTCAAAAATCACATGATAGGCCGGCACCAGCAGCACCACCACCACCCACGTAGATTAAACACTCGCCCAGGATCCTTCCTCCCAGGGTGTATGTTCAAATATCATATAGTGAATATGTTCAGATTGAACACCCACCCAACATCTTTCCCTGAAAGTGTATGTTTAGCTGTCGGCCGACAAACCACTATTCCAAATCCCAAACGTACATTCAGAATTTCGTTCCCAGGATCTTTGTTCAAAAACCACATGATGTGCCAGAACCGGCCTGCTTGCCTACCTAGCCAATTTCCAACCATACGCTCAGAATTCTGTTCTCAGGATTTCTGTCCAAATATCACATGATGCCCTCGCTACCTAGCCTCGCTTATTAAACACTCACCCAGAATCCTTTCCAGAAAATGTATGCTTAAACATCACATGATTGACCTACTTCTCTGTCTTCTTGCCCCTCTGTGATACCGTTCTTTCTGTATGGGTTTATTAGTCATGGGGTGGTATATCTACCCAGCAGATAATTTATCCGAGTTCTTAGCATTGCGTGATAGTGAGAAGGTAGATAAATTATTCAATTCATATTCCAAGTACGTATTGCCAATAAAAACAAACAAAACATAAGGAAAGTGTCATAATTCGTGGCACATAAGAAACATCAAGATTGGTAGACCGTGTGAGTCTGGGGTGAACAGAAGCCCAAACCCACAAGACAATCAGATCAACGGAATAGAAAGTTGTGAAGTAAATCTGATCAAACAATACTCCCATCACCCTTCCCCGTCCCCTCGGCCCTCCAGAATGCCCATCCCAACGTAATCGCAAACTTCAACGCGAACGCAAACCACAGACTACTCGCCATAGTGGCCACCTTCGACAGACCACCTGCGGTCATGGCGCCGAGAAACAGAGCGAGAAACGCACCGACCCGTCTATTTCTCTTCGGGTTCTTCTTGGCCAGCACATCCGGGTCGACGATGAGATCGCACAATAGCGTAGTGAGCACGACGGTTGGGATCTCGTCGTAGGCGAGGATGCGCGACGCGCAGATCTGGCCGCCGGCTTGGAAGGCAAGGAGTGATATGGGGAGGATCTGCATCCATTGGATCGGGGCGCGGGGGTCCTCTGGTCGAGGAGAGACGATCTCCGTTTCGACGAGGATGGCGGCGACTAGGAGGCAGGTTGCTTGGACTGCGAACGAGAGCATCATGGTTGAGCGACGTCGCGGGGTGAGGAGTCGGGAGACTTGGGTGAAGATGATGTTGCTGGATATGAAGGTGCAGAGGGCGATGAGGGATTTGGCCCAGAGGTAGGCGGGGTATCTCGGTTGGGAGGAGGCCCCGAGGGCTATGAAGACTGTGTTTCCTGGGGTTTGTTAGCTTTGTGGTTGTGGGTGATGATGGGGAGTTGGGGTTGCTGTACCGGTTTGCATGCTGGAGAAGCTTCCCCATGCGTTGAATGAGAGTCCGTCGACGAGTCCGCTGACGAAACCGCAGACTATCAGCACTAGGTCTGCATATGTGATGTCGATCTCGGCTCGGAAGTATCGGATGAATCTGGAATACGGAGTTGTCTCTGCTTCGAAGGGTTGGTTTCCAGAGATGGAGACATTGGTGCTGTTACCTGAGGACCAGAAGTCATGTTTGTCTTCGGCAAATTGGAGGTGCCCTCGATTTGACACTCTTGGTGTTGGCGCTAGGTGGATGTCTTCGGGTTTATATTGACTCATGGTGAACAGTAAAGAATTTGGGCAACTTAGATATGGCCTGGAAATGATGTGATGGATGGGATGATGCCTTATAACTTTCTCGCAGGGCCATCACATCACGGCTGTACATGAGCCATAGTTCAGCAGGATTTCTACCAAGACCATCTATCCACGTTATGCTCCACGCCAAGGCGTTTGATCAGCCATCGTAGGTTTGTCTGATGCTGTCTCTCGAGGAAATGCATGCCTGCCACAGTCGCGTGTTGTCCGTACACCGCTGGGAGTGGTTTCCAATGTCAGCCCGATATCGCTCCATACCTGCCTCATCCCGGAGAAAAGCACAGGTCAGGATTGATATACCTCATTCGATTCAATCAGGCGACATGTCTGTGATTGATTCTATCTTGTATTGGATATATCGCATCGTTCCCCGGCCAGACTATCTTGGCAGCCCCTTGGCGCAGAGCGCGAATCTGGTTCCAACCATAGCCACAATGCGGCAATGGCTCACCTTTCCCGTCGGTCGGAACATGCCAAGATGAGCGTCCCGGGCCTCTTCTGTTTGGGGCTTGAGCAGCGGAAAAGAGTGGGATCCTGGCGGAACTATCTCTCCCGGGGAGATCCTCATTCTCGCGCGGAGGCAGTGGAAGCCGTCATCCGGGGTCGGGAGACGAAAATCCTCACCCTGTTAGATTGTTTACATTTAGCCGGGACATGAACCAATGGCGGGAAACACTCGTATTGATACCGAATCCTTGGGAGACACAACATCACCCACGCGCCAGTATGGTCGTCGGCAATACGGAGGCGAAAGATAGCTAGCCGTGTCGCCTCAGCCGCTGCGAACGGGCGGAGAGCTGGTAGGTTCCGGCCTGATGATCTCATCGTCGATCCTGAGAACCTTGGGATCCTTCACCGCTGAGCCACGCTGGGCGGGTTTCCAAGAGGGCTTGGCGCCTCTTGGGCGGAAGGAGGCGCGGGTGTGTTTGAAGAAGCCGAGTCTATCTGGCCGGACTGGGTCGATTGCCTTTGTGCTAAAGGATGAGGCGTTCTGCTTGAGGTGGCTCTTTTCGCGTCACGCTGTGCCTAGGTAGCCAGTGACAACCCAGAGAAATAGAATCGCGGGCGGATCAAGGTTATCTTGAACCACACGTCGCCCAACAGGCAGCCATGATTACCTCGTATAGCGTGCCATCACCTTTCACCTTTTCAGGTAAGGCCTGAAGGATGAAGAGACAAGAGCTTAACTCACCGTCGACGACAACACCCCGTTGGCGCTTGACATTGTCAGATCAGAGCTATCGCAACAGAATTGGGCGAGTTGCTGAGCGTGGTAGTCAGGACAGTGGAATCTCCAGGAGTCTAGACTTGGGTTGACGCGGTCGTCCAGAAAGCGGCGGGGCAGCTGCACGGGGGTGTCACAGCCGCCCAGCCGTCCGTCACCCGCGCGTGGCGATTATTAAACACGAAAGAAAGAAGGCCTTGACCCCAGATCCTACTGATTGGCTAAGCGCATATACTTCGAAGTACCTTGATTGATTCGGTGCAAGCAGACAGCTGGCAACATAATAATCATGCCTATCGGACTAACATAACAATCATAACAAGAACAACTCGGCGGGTGTCAATGAAGACATGCCATAGTGTACAGCTGCATCTTCCAGGCTCATGTATACGGACCGATGCAACAGACAAATGCGCGTATATGCAGTGCCATGCTGCGCAAACATGACAGGTAAAAGGCGCACAAATCCGACGAACCCCCTGCGGTAAACTCCAGAACTCCACGAAAGTCCCACACATTGCCGATGACAAACGCATCAGTGTAGTGCGAGATGATTATGATTATGTTCAAATAGGGTATCTTGCCGTATCTCGAGGTATCGACATGGGTGGCATCCTACTGCCCACCCCGGCACCCCCGCCTCGCATGCCAGCACGCAAGTCAAAGTCCGGGTTGTTCTCCAGCAGGACGTCCTGCTTGCGCTGGCCGGGCATGGGAGGCGGGCGCCAGCGAGGGTTGATAGGCCGCTCCGATATGGACGTGAAGTGGCTTACTTCGCTAGTAGTGGGTGAGCTAGGTACTTCGACCGGAACTTCCACCGGTTTTTTCTCACCAACACCTGGTGTCAAAGCGGTCGGCAACCGCGGGTTGCCCACCGCCGACTCATTGGGATTCGCAAACCGAGGGTCTGCATCTTCAAAGTAATCCGTCGACGGGCTGCGGGCATGTCGCCGTGGCGCCCCATATGCATGGACAGGTGAGGGTGTGTGGGTGACTTGGGGTGGTGCCCCATAAGCATGAACAGGTGAGGGTGTGTGAGTGACTTGAGGTGGTGCCCCATACGCATGAACAGGTGAGGGTGACTGGCTGGCCTGAGGTGCCCCGTATGCATGGACAGGCGAGGGCGAGTGACTGGGCTGAGGTGCTTCGGGACCCCAGCCGGCACGAGCCGGAATATAGGACCTAGTACTTATTAGCAATCGCCCACGTTGAAAGGTAAGAAAAGGGTGCACGGCTTACGCAGTCCGGCTATATAGACTGGTAGGACTGATAGGTTCGGGATACCCATCTGCAGACAGCGCATGTGGCAGGGGCTCAAGCACCACATCACTCGCCACTGGGTCAGCAGAGGTTATCCGTCGCGGCTGCGGTTGCATTTCAATGGCCTGTCCAACAGAAGAACCGGGCTCTGGGGCCATGGCCATTCCAACTGGTCCGGGAGACGGCTGTCGAGGAGCGTCCACGGGAGAGATGCTGCGAAACTCATACTCATCTTCTGGTGGCGGGGTGGGTCGCGGTCCGGGGACATAGCCACCAGGGGGTCCCCGATAGCCGCGGCCCATCGCGCCTGGGTGGCCACCGCGCATTGAACCCATTGGGCTTCCATTCATACCGGGAGGGGGTCCCCTAGATCCAGGACCTCCGTAAGGGCCTCCACGACCATAGCCTCCTCGTGGTGGGTAGCCTCGTCCTCGCGGAGCAAATCCGGGGGGCGGCGGTCCTCTCCGCGAGCCCATACTGCCGTCGGAATATTGATTGCGTAGCCGAGGATCTTGGGGGCCCGGGCGCATTCTCGGACCGGGAGTGGTAGAAACCGGGGGTAATCCGGTATCCTCTGGTGGGGCATTGTAAGCTACAGCATCATCGGGCGCGCGAGTATACTGATTGTCCGGCAGGGGATGGTCGCTAAGAGGGTTCCGGGAGTTCAGCGGAGTGCGATCATCATCGCTGTCATGTGTGGGTGTACGGAAGGTCGCAAACGTGTTTCCGGTGTCGGAAGAAGGAGAAACCCTATTGACCACGGGCTCCTTGGTATCCATATTCGCTGGTGCGGCGTGGTTCAGTCCTGCTGCCGCGGCGGCGGCATTTTGGCGGTTGTAGAAGTTCTCCCCGCTCATTTCAGCATTTTCCGCGATGCGCTTCTTTCTCGCCTTACGGCTGACCAGAGTCCGGCGCATCGCACAAGTGACCACACCGCAAGTGACAAGGAGGATGGTTGCAACCAGTACAATCCATCCCGCCCATGCCATATGCGGCACAAACAACAAAATGTCTACCAGAAACGCCAGCAAAGAGACGAGTAAAGTCGGGAGCAGTAGGATCAACAGGGCCAACAAAAAGCGGGGCGAGTGTGACGGTCCGTGGAAATGAGCCGCTGCCGCTAAGCACAGACAGATGAGGGTGAGGAAGGCCGCGACGGGATGGACGATGAGGATAGCTGACAGTGATCTCCGCGTACTCGCAGGAAGATTGAACTCGTTTCCTTCTGATGTTATGCCATCTGAGTGATATCAGCCATCCGTGTGTCAACCTCCCGAAAGCACTATCGGGAGAGAGCGATAAGAAACAAGGGGGCGGCCACATACCGTTGGCGTAGCCGACATTGATACTGGTGCATACATCACCCTTGCAATAACCGAACACGCCATAATCGACATTTTCGTAGGTTGCCAGCGGAATACCCTTGACGATCGGAGTGGAGATGACCGAAATAAGGAGGAGAGCGAAGGCGGCGAGGAGGAGGATGGTGAGGGGCGTGGCGGGTTTGAGCAGCATGGCGGCGACTCAAGAGAGCGGAGCGGCGCTGTCGCCGCGATAAAGACGTGGGCGGGGAATCAGAGGCGGTGTCGCAGGTGGCCAGCAGCCACCAGGCAAAAGGTCGGAGCGGTCAAATCAGCAGCAAACCCACGACAACACGGGCAGTGTTCGCAGCATTGACGGCGACACCGCGAGGCTTGGTTTTGGTGTTGGTGTGGTGTTCCTCCGGGGGCTAGGGGAGGGAGAGAGCGCAAGGAAT
The DNA here is from genome assembly GCA_003184645.1 of Aspergillus ellipticus CBS 707.79. Taxonomy (NCBI): domain Eukaryota; kingdom Fungi; phylum Ascomycota; class Eurotiomycetes; order Eurotiales; family Aspergillaceae; genus Aspergillus; species Aspergillus ellipticus. Next base: position 138,346 of record KZ825893.1, on the reverse strand, counting down.
CCGGGACAGAGGTGACGGCAGTGGAGCGGAGGGCGAGACAAAGGCGCAGCCTGGAGAGCAGATCTGGACCTGACTAACTATCTAGGAGCAGAGGGGAAATAACCGAAGCAACTGCATTGAGGAGTAAATAATACTGGATGACTCCAGGCGAGGGTAAAGGACTGAAAGAGCGACTGGGTGAGGCAGTGAAGGAGCGAGGAGCGAGGAGTGAGAGGGAGAGTGAGAGATGGAGTGGAGTGATGGTGAATGCCCGGAATATGGCCTGGATGGAGCGCAGGGACGGGCGGACTGCGTGTGGTTGGCTGGTTGGACAGGAAGGCGACAGTGTTTCTTAGTCATCCCCGCCCAGTGTGACTGCAACCCCATCACTTTCCCACCTTAACTGTGACAAGATCTCCTCTTAGCTACGGAGTACACTACCCTGTGTACTGTAATACCCTCCCTGGCCCAATTGACCCTGACCCTGCTGGACACTACCTACGAAGTAGACAGCGTCCATTTCAATCTCATCCCTGATCGTCTGTCGGTTCGCATGCGCGCGTCCTCGCTCCGCAGCCTTGCGCAGTTGCGGCCTGCGACTTGCGACAGTCTCTCCCGCTCCTGTCTGCTCCTATCGTGGCTAAGCCGGCCATCCGCATCCACCCCTCCAGATACCGCCGTAAGCAAAGCCCCTGTCCCACGCAAGGGTCCCGCCTGATTCGCCGAACCGCCGATAACGACGATGGGGCCGAGTCCCACGCGCCACGAGTCGAGGTGGCCGAATTGACATCTCGAGCTCGGACGAACCACCTATCCTGCAAAAAGGAAATTGGCCATGAACCGTCCTGCTGAAGTACGTACTGAGGGCTAACCCGACCTGCTAATTATAGAAGACCCTTCGCCAGTCTCCAGCATCCGGGTACATACGTAACGGGCGGACACCAACGCAATTTCCATGGGCCGTGCAAACAAGCCAAATGCCACCCAGTCCAGTCCAGGAGCAAATGTGGTCCTCCTTAGCCCCCCCAATCACTCGTACCATTTCCCCCAGCAGCGTTTTAGCCAAGGGCCGACTGGAGTTTATAATTCACCCAGACTGCGGGTAGCAGCCTAGTACACTGTAGCAGCAAGACGGGCTGCCGAATCATGCCCACAGAAGTTAGAACCCCCCGATCGAAAATTAACGGAGCCAACTCCACCACTAGAATCAGGGCATTTTCCCCGACGCTTGACCATGTCAGTCGATAACGACAGAACTTGAGACGATTGTACGAATGCTTGACCACAGATCTAGACCAGAGCAAACAACTTCGTTTGAGGATCCTGGTTTTCCCTCTACTCAACCGTGCCGTTCATCTCCCTCTCGATCGCAAAGAAAGTCCAGACAATCACAATAAGCGGGAATGACCCCACTGACATGATGAACAAAATATATTCGACGATCCCCCGTGTTTCTCCTTTCACAAGCCCACAATTACTACTACTATACAACTATGGCACCATCCCACCACTGTTTCTACTTTCTAACCTCCCACGTACCGCCCGAGTCCGTCTCAACGACCTAACGTTCCTGCGCTTCACCACAAAGATAGGCGACGCCTAGTACTTAGTTCTACTACTAGCTAGTAGTCCCTTCCAACCCGCATCCCACTAACCACCCACAAAACAAGTAAATAGTATCTACACCAAAACCACTACACAGTAGATACTCCCCAACGGAGCTCCGAAAATCCAAACCCAAGCAAAGTGGAGCACCTACCTACCTTACCTACCGACCTACCTACCTACCATCCTGACCCTGCCCGCGATAGGCAAAATATTACCCCGTCGATTAGCCGATAACCAACCGTAGCCCAGAAACAACTTACCCCTCCGACCCAGAAACCGGCACCTCTGATATTACGACAGACCAGTCCATCAAATAGTGCACAGGTCATCGTGACAGGTCCGGTCGGTAAGATTGTAGATAAGCTATTGTAAATCGCTCGCGATAGAGTTCGTTTTCTGGGTTTCTTAACTTTGACAGGGTTTTTTGTGCGTTGGGGAAAGCAGTCGGGGAGAAACTTGGTGAGTAGTACGTACGTACCTACCTAGGGGCTAGATCGTCCTGCAGGGATGATTTACCCCTGAAGCTGGCCTGGTGGGTGGGTGATTGGTGAAACTCGACTGGACTGGGTTTCCCGTCCGTGGGACGGAAGGATCAGCGACTCGAGGTCCCGTGGAATGGGAATGTCAAACGCGGGTCAGTAGATTGGTGCCCCAAGGGAGGGAGGGAGGGGTGTTGTATTCGTTTGGGAGGTGTTTCTACTTGCTGCTTTTACTCCGTCGCTTCTCATGTAGGTACCGAGGTAGGTACTTAGGTAGGTGTTAGCTTTTGTGGATATTAAGTGATGGTTCGTTCAGACAGGGGGTTGGGATTGTTATTTCATTCGGAGGTTGAGAGGTTGGGGTTGTCTAATTTTTTTTTCTTTTATTGCTTTGTTGTACTACCAGAGTATTTTGTGGATATATACATCGTATCCGTGCAGAATATGTACATTACACCTGAAGGGATACTAACCCTTATCAATAGGAGTTTTCCACATGCAGAAAGACGCCCGGCAAACCAGACCCTTTGCACACTCCTAATCGATCAGAGATCTTCACGACAGATTGTCTGACGGCAACTGTCAGGCCGATGGGCCCACAGGCAGCCACGGCGATCTCGCCCCCCGCCTGCAGGACGGCATCTTCAATGTAATCGTCAAACGAGGGGCGCCCCTGTTGGTAACCAATCCCAGGGGTATCCAGAAACAGAGTGGTGTCTTTCGTCGGAGTTTGACCTGGTTTTGGTTTCTCCGTGGAGGAGCTGGAGGGGATCCGCGTGATCTGATCCTCGTCGTCGTCGCCGCCGCCGCCGCAGCACCGGCAGACGCCCGAGCAGCAACAACCCTGTTTTTCATCCGGGGTGGTTTCTTCGAACCACTCAGAGTCGCATGTGATGAAGATTTTCACTTGAAGCTCGATGTTTGTGGTTTTTATCTTTTGCATCGCTATTTGAAGCTCGTCCATGATCCATGACAGCCATTGGCGGCCTTTGACGACCCAGATGAATGATACCTTCCGGAGGGGTAAGGTTTCGTCTGTGGAACGGTGTGCGACAGCTAGGAGTTGAGAGAGTGTGAAGGTCACACCGGTGCCACCAGAGATGAATAGCACCGAGTCGAAGGTAGTGAAGTCTGGGGCTGAGCTTCCGTACGGGCCGTCGAATAGGGCTAGATATGTTCGCCGGTTTGTTGGAGACTCAATGTCCTTTTCTTTAGCCTCGCTTGGAATGACATGTGCTTTTTTGTTTAGCGTCCTGGTGAACCCTTTGTGAGATTTCAAGATGAGGACTAAATCCCCGTCATGGGACGATGGTGTTGAGAGAATGGTGGCTGGGTGCGACAGCTGGAGCCCTACTCGTGGAAGAGATAAAAGAATATGTGCGCCCGGAGTCCAGCTCCGAATCTGTTTCGAAGTGACTCGGATCTTGGTCGCTCCGCCTTCAACTGCTTCCAGGGTGGCGTGTGCGGGACGGACATTGCTATATATATAGAAGATGAAACGTAGGAGTAGAGCTGCGATGTAGATTCCAGCGCTGGCCCAGATGTATCGCTGAGAGGCAGGGGCCGGACCCAAGTCCAGATGATACGAGAGCGAGATGATGAATCCGAAAAAGGTGATGATATGTTGTACCACGAAGAGCTCATAGCACATGTTGCGAAATGGAGCCAAGGTGGTCAGGTTCATCCAGAGGATGAAGGCGTACGCGGCAATGCCTTTCGTGGGACAGTCATCTGTGGTCCACTCAAGCTTACTTATGTTGTAGAGGTCCCATCCGTGGTTTTGGAATGCAAAGTGGAAGGTGGAGAGGAGAAGAAGACCCCGAGACACCCAGCGGTGGTAGATATTCAGTCGGACGTATGTGATGCCGCAAAGCATTCCAATAAAGTTTCTTTTCCCTGCGAGGGCGACAAGCAGTGGAACCTGTGCAGCTGCAAGCCACCCAGCACGATCTCCAAGAAACTGCCAATGTCCTGCCTCTGGGACATCGTTGTTAATGAACTCCAAGGCAATGATGAATGCGAAGTATGCGAGGATGACGTAGATTGGCCCGAAAGGAGGGACTTTGAGCCAAGGTGACAGGGCGCGTGGTGTCCACTGTAGGTATGATGGCTCCCTCACCAGCGCTGTGGTGGTAGCAAGAATTGTACTTGAAGTCGAATATAGTTTTTGCAGAGAAGGCTTCCTTGTCTGAACTGCACGGTGCCTTTTTGGGGAGCAAATTGTCAGCATTGTCATCAAATCTAATAGGCTGGTTTCGCCCACCTCGTGCTTCGAACTATTGACCATGTCCTGTTGATACTCGCTGTCAGACCAACCACGACGATAATGCCGTACCAGAAGTATCTTGCGTAACGGGCTCCGAGAATGGGAAGGTATTCCTGGTGTTTGAGGTCGTGAAGAAAAGTCTTCACCTGGGTGATATTGTTAAAGTCGAAATCGGAGGCACTCAGCAGACCATAATAGGTTCCACCAACCATGCCCTCCATCTGCATCTTGCGCAAAATGTCACCCGAGGGATGACGGGGCCTAAGGATGCCCCTCTTTCCGCGCAGGAATCTATCCTCTTATACTCGTGGAGTGGTGGCATCAGGCGAGCAGAGAAAGTCCCCAGTGGAGAGCTTAGTCTGTCTAGCGCCGGGTCTACCCACGCCTATATCGTAATAATCTGCTCACGGCATCTTTGCTGCCCTATGAGACTGTCGTTGAGCACCGTTGTCTGAGGGGCAATGGCCTTAGCCGAGCGCCTTATCTCACAGGTGCTTGGTTTGTTATGGGTCGTGTGCGAACTGCGAATGGGCCATTGGGAGAGGAAGAAATGTGCTCAGGCGGGTCGAGCAGGAAGGGGAAAGATCACGCCAATTCCGCGGCTTCGGCTTTTCGGATCGAGTCAGGCCCCACCAGGCAACCACTTCAGGCCTACCACTTCAGGCCTACCACTTCAGGCCATCAGGCCATCAGTTCAACAAGTCACAACACCACTCCGTAGTGGTAACCATGTTCTGGACTGTAGTTAAGTCCCATGGGCTTAGGTACACACCAATGTCTCCCTAAAGCCGTTCTTCCTCAATTTTCTTGCCTTGATCTGGAGACGTGCATCTCGCTTCCGGAGTCAAGTTGATGATTCTCCGCTTCAAAGATACAGGTCAAAAAAAAAAAAAATTCCCCCTTGGACATCCCCCAATTATGAAATGAGATTTCTCCTGAATGCATGCGGTCTGCGTACTAGAGTAATGGGGAGTTTTGTCGCACGATTCCATAGCCGGATTGCACAACACAGACATTGCTGGAGCACATCTTGCAGAGGTGATGATGATGCTCCCTTGTGTTGAAGCAGTTGACCGTGGTAGGAGTGCCTTGTTAACTTCTTTCTAAGCATTTGATAAGTCTACCTAGGTAGGAAAGGGGCATTTACGAGAGATCGAGAATTAGGTACAGCCCCCACTAGAGCACTGACTCCCTCTCGCGAGCGGGGGAGGGATGTAGATCACTTATGAAGAAAACAGCCACCATCTGGTCCGTACTCCTATCTTCGAGCCATCTTCTTACTGTGATATATGAGAAACTCTGGTGAATTATTCATAGAACAAGGAGGGGGAAATTCAGATACGGGGCTTTCTGGGAAGTGACAGGTCAGATGTCGGGGGTCGCACCCATTTTTGGGAAGGGGGACTTGACGCGTTCCTTTGGATTTCTGAGAGGGGCATTTGTTATGCACCAGGCTTGCTCACAGACTTGTCGATATATAAAGGACATCGGGACACGAGAAAGCGTTGAGCAAACAAGCCCATGAGATACCGGGCGTTCACCAACAACCAATACTACTTCATCGTTCAGCAGTTCAGACATTCGGCCAGAACTGACCGGCATGCTTGGCTTTTGGAAAGGGTCGTGGTTTAAAGCCCGAGCCCCTCCTAGCGATGAGCAACACGCTCTACTCCGGTCTGGACGACCTTCCGCCGAGGAGTCATGGGAGCCAGCCACAGGTTTACAGCATTCAAACCCCCCGGGTCGAGACCGCTACATTGGGTTTGGCATAGGTGGTGCTGGGAATATTCGCAGGTGGTACCAACCAAGCCCTTTTATGCTTGTGGCAGAACATGTCTAACATTTTGCCATTAGAGTTCGAGTACATAATGTGGATGAAGGACGAGCCGCGGGCCATGGATAATTCGAAACCCCGGGATTCGGAAGAAAGGATAGGACTAGAAATCCGCGACATCTGCTGGAATAAAATGGATTCGCGACTGGATCAAGGCACAGGAGGACAAACAAGCTGGGAAGGCGAGTCAAGTTGCCAAAAGGAGGAATACACAGGATGGAGTGGGTAGGACAAGATAAGAGAAACCTGCAAGTTGCAATGGTTGGTTGAAGGGAGGATGGCATGCACACGTGAATCTGGAGTGCCTTGGTTACCTGCACCCCGGCGGGATGGCATGCAGCCCGCGGTATGCAGCGGATTATCAACTGCGGACCGGGAGCATGTCCTCCCTCCGCCCTGTCTCGCCGGCGTTTTGCTGGGCTTGGCTGCGTTGGGCGCAGGCCACAGAGGTGCCATTGGACTGATTACATCGATTTGCGTTGACCTACGCCATCAATATTGCACTCTGATACACTAGCTATTCTGGTTCAAATGATATGTTCGACTATGCGTTTCCGAAACTGAATCGAGTTCACCAGAAGGGAAGCCGACCGAATGATCGACCGGATGCCAGGCGGAAAGGAGTAAAGTTAAAAGGTTATGGAAGAGGAAAAAAGTAAACACACGCTAGCGAGGTCTATTTGGGAGGAGCTGGATGCCTCGCCGTCTCCTGCTTCGTCGAATCCCTGGACTCCTGCCGGGTGCCCTGGTATGCGGGTAAGGCGACGGCTTGGCTTGGCCAGTCATGGATGTCGGGCCAAGCCCAAGTATGTGCCCTCCGAGTCGAAGACATAAACAATTGAAGTGCAATTTAAGCCTAGCACGCTCCTGGTCTGAAGGTCGGGATCATGAACTTGTACGACAACCCGGGCCCCTATTTCTTTCTCTCACTTAGGCCCAATCTCAGTCCACCCCCGCTCCTATACTGAAGCGGTACATGGTCTAGGTAGGTACTGAGTGGATTGGATGGGTTTACGTTTCTCACACTCATTTTTATTCTTCTTTGTATGAATTGATAACCCGGATAAACCGGTGTTAATAATATGGCACGCCTCACCTTCATTTTGATTGTTCTATCGATTTTGTCTTTCCTTTCTGTTGACACATGGGCCATTCCGCACGGAAGATGGAGGAGGGACAATTCGACAGCGACATGGAACAATGAGTCGACAACTTCGACGACGCCCATGACATCAAGCTCCCAGGTCCGCTACTTTCCTCCTGTGACCTACTCTCCCCGCCCTTCGTGAGTTTGACGCTTCCTGGCACCGTGCGTATAGTCAACTAACGGAAGCAGGGGAATCCCCTTCGTCATCCAAAACTCGTCCGCCCAACCGTGGGAGGCCCGTGTTGCACCTCCCGCAGCGGAGGGTACATTTAGACCGGCCTCGGTGTGCGCGTCATCGGATACCACTCCAGGGTACTGGTACGAAAACATCGACCACAATGGGGAGTCTTCGTTTATGGATTCCGCGTACAAGGATAGCTACAATGTCTTCCGTAATGTGGTGGACGACTTCGGCGCCGATAATACTGGATCTCAGGACGCTGCCGCTGCTATTCAAGCAGCCATCAAAGGTATGGACGGGTGGAACACTCCCAAAAAAGCGGTTACTAAGATGGGAACCCTCATATAGCCGGACCAGCAAACGGACCCGATCGCGGCTCCCATACAATGGGAACAACGGGCCAGCCCGCCATCGTCTACTTGCCGGAAGGAACATACCTCCTGAAATCTTCGCTACAATTCTACGTTGGAACCGTATTGATTGGAGATCCCACAAATCCCCCTGTTTTGAAAGCATCTTGGGACTTTGCAGACGACCATATGATCTATGGTAAGGATCCCAACTACGGCGGCACAATCAACTTTTACATCGGGCTGAAGAATGTTGTGCTTGACTCGACCAATGCCGATACGAATAAGGCCATCACGCTGCTTGACTGGACTGTCAGCCAGGCCACTCAACTCACGAACGTTGGGTTCCGCATGGTGCAGAACAGTGGGGCACATGTCGGCTTGACTACACAATACGACTATAATAGTAACTTGATACTCGTAGGTTGGACGTCGAATTTTATGTCGTACCAGACACTGACTGCATACAGAATGATCTCTGGTTTAGTGGCGGTGCCATTGGAATGAAACTAAGTGGTCAACAATGGGTCTTCAAGAACCTGAAATTCATGGGCACAACAACCGGTGTCATAGCCGGCGGAACAGATATTGTGTTCTTGGGCTGTCAATTTGAGCAAGGCAACTTGGGAATCGATGCCCAGGGCACATCTGGGTCCTTGACGGTGATCGATACCGTCGGCATCGGAATGAACACTCTCATTTCATCCCACACCTCTGACACGGCAGGGAACTCCATTGTCCTCGACAATGTCCAGAATTCAGGGCCGACGGTCAGCATTGGGGGGATCCCTCTATTGAGTGGGAATATGCCCGATACCTGGGTGCATGGGCACGTAGTAAGTGAAGGCTTAAGACCAACATGCTAGGATGGGATGGCTGACTCTGATCTTTTCCAGTACACACCAGGGAACACCCAATACCAGGCCGAGCAAGGGCGAATCATGACAACTGCCCGAATTCCACCACTCGTATCTGGAAGGAACTATTTCACTATGGCGCCGCCGACGTACCAGGACTACGACGTGGGCAAGATTCTCAACATCAAGAATGTGCCCGGGAAGCCTGTTTTGGGCGATGGACAAACAGACGACACTAGAAACATTAACGATATCCTGTCCAGCAACAGGGACTGCAGTATCTTCTACTTCCCTGCTGGTACGTATCTAGTCACCGACACCATTTTTGTCCCGATCAACACGCGCATCGTCGGCGATCCCTTTGCGTCTACTATCAGTGCTGTTGGTAGTAACTTCGAGAATGAGGCCGCTCCACGCTCCATGTTCCGGGTTGGTTACCCAGGAGATGTTGGTGTTGCACAAGTCAGCGATCTGGTATTTACCACTGCTGACGTCCTGCCGGGTTGTAAGCTGGTATGTATTGCTTTTGTTACCCGAACCATTTAGTACGTCAGGGTGTCTAACCAATCTTGGATAGGTTGAAATCAACGCTGCTGGCTCGTCTCCCGGGGATGTCGGTTTCTGGAACACGCATTTCCGGATTGGTGGTGCCGTGGGCAGTCTGGTTGAAACCAAGTGCACTTACAACGCGAATAACTGCAAAGCTGCCTGGGGTCTTCTCCATCTGACAACCACCTCCTCTGCCTACATTGAGAACATGTGGGGATGGACGGCCGATCACGATCTTGATGGAAACAACCCCCAAACTATTTCCACTGGCCGTGGTGTTTTAGTCGAAGCTACTGCAGCGACCTGGCTGATCGGAACTGGGTTCGAACACAATACCCTCTACCAGTACAACTTTGAATATGCTCGGAATGTGTTTTCTGCAATGCAGCAGAGTGAATCGCCCTACTGGCAGGGCCAAGCGAGCCTGGCTCTCAATCCCGCCCCGTGGACTGCTTCTCTTATCAGCAGCGACCCCGACTATAGCTATTGTGACCCCAATGACAGCAAGTGTCGCATGGCACTGTTTGAGCGGATCCATGGCTCATCCAATCTTTTCCTTTATGGAGGTTGCAACTGGGTATTTTTCAACAACAATGGCAACTGTGATGGTGATTGCCAGACAAATGCCATCCAGGTGAGTCAGTCAACCTCCATCTACATGTATGGAACAAACACAAAGAGCACGACAAACATGGTCATCGAAGGAACCCAGCCCATTGCACGGGAGAGCGACAATGCTGGTGGATGGGGTGGCGTGCTGGCTGCGTATCTGTATGATTCATAGACATGGAGGGTGCAGAATGACGCAGCAAGGAGTCCTTCGTACATATGTGCCTATTTTCTATTCATAGTTATGCTGTTATAGATGATTTATTGTACCCTAGATGGAGACATTTACGAATACCTAATCAGAGACTTTATCAGATTGAGTTTGATTATGATATGTAAGAATTTGGGCATTTGACGCACGGGATCACGAGACACCAACACGACTTCACAGGTTGTGGGAAACGCACACCACATACCTACACACCTCTGACCCTAACCATCCCTTCTTTTTAAGTATCAATGCTGACAAGCAAACAGAAACAAATCTGATCGGACTGTGGACGTGCCCACGCAGGGGCCAAGATGCCCCGATTTAATAAATTAATAACCTCCGACAGGGCAGGAGTGATGGGGGGGGAACGGAAGGGTCGCGAGTGGATCGGGCCGCAACCCAGTGCGGATCAACCCAATCCATCCATTCACCCCATCATCCGTCGCCAGCACAACCACAACCACTCTTATCTGCCCACCCGCCGTGTCACATCTGCTAGCTCTGACGGTTGCTTCACCAACATGGTCCGTCGCACCCCGGCTCCAATCGTTGACAGCCAGGTTGCCGATCCCCAGGTAGGTACCAATGCCCGGCCTGCTCGATCGGCCCTTTCCCTGTCGGGCCCGCGGTGGCTGGGCCGAGGAGGCTGGGACGGGCAAGACAGCGTCACCAACCTCCCCAACTACCATGGCAGCCCAACTCGAGTTCTTTCCCTTGCTTCTCGCTTCAACGCAATTACATCTTATTACTGCCGGCACAGGTTGGGGACCTGCACCTGGGGAATGCCCATCGGATACTTCATTCTGCAAGTCAAAGTGAGCCGCGCATCGCGTACATTCCTCGGTTGATCTCGACCGCCATGCTCGCTCCGGGCTCGGGAAACGTCAGTCTGAGAACTGTCAGCTGTAAGTACCCTAACACGAACCTTGGCTGCCGGCCAAGCACCGTGCGGTCTGCTTTCACAATTGGGCTGGCAGATGGCTGACCCCTCACAGCAAGTAGGCCGCAGCTCTTCCACTCTCAGTCCCAGCAGTCCATCGCCGCCTCGGACGACTACTATTCCTTCCCAAGCCAGTCTTCCAGTGCGAGGTCTCGAGCGAGTGGCAGCCGTATTACAGTGGCGCGGTATGCGACACCAAATTCACATCCTGCGTCTCCAACTGCTTCCCCTGGCATCTCGCGAACGCACCTCGCTCTGCCGGTGGCTGGCCGATCGGAGCATTCGCTGGTAACCTCGAGCGACAATCGAAATTTCACCACACCTCTTTCTCACACCATCCGGACCGTTCAAGAGACAGACGACCCAGCCAGCTCCATGTCTGATACTACCAGTCGACGGGACCCCAGTGACAGCTATGCGGGACGCCCACCGACTCCCGGGGTGGACGATTCGCCATACATTCATTTCGCCATCAGTCAGCTCACAAGAGACGAGGAGGTGGCTGGCCCGAGGAGGCGAAGCTCAGTCGTTAGCAATGACAGTCCCCTGGAGCCGCTGCTTTGGGATGAAGGTCTGGGTTGCTTCATTCGCTCCCCGGTGCCGCCAGGAACGCCATCGGTGCAGCCGCGGAATCGGTCTCTACAATCAATTGACAGGCCTCCCCAGAACTCGGTAGACCCGGAATCATTTGTCGCGGTGGAACCTCCAACCGACAGTCTGCTGTATCCACCACTGGACTTTGTGCCGGTTGTATTACGAACATGGGCACTGGCTGCGACTATCGTCTGCTGCTTGCTCATGATTGCTGGGATCTCATTCTGTAATGTTTGGTCTCAACGACACCAGGGGATTTGGGATTATACCGGACTAGGTGGCTCGCACTATTTTGTGATGCAATTCCTTCCCCAGATTCTGGGTGCGGTAATCACTCTCTGGACCTTTGTGATACAAGCAGCCGTGTATCGGATTATGCCGTTTTGCATCATGGCGTCAGAACGGCCTTTCGATCGCGTTCTGCAGGGGTTGCCGATCTTATCGCGGAACTTCCTTGCACCAGATCTCTCCCATTTCCGAAATGGCGAGTCGATGGTTGGATTCTCACTCTTTACGATCTGGCTCTCGAACATAATCACCTTGCCTCTCCTCAGCTGCCTTTTTCAGGCTAAATGGTACTGGATTGACGAACAGGGAACATGGCGATGGGCTTCCGTTCTGGCCGTTGGCTGGACACTCGTTGCTATTTATGGACTGTTGACGATTGGCCTACTCTTGCTCATGTTCCGGTTCGTACGCACCTGGTCGGGGGTGATGTGGGACCCTGTAAGCCTTGCGGACCTGGTTTCGGTGATTCAACGGTCGAATATTTTGCACGACTTTGAACAATCGGAAACGTTGCCGGATGTGGGCGAATCTCTTGACCCTCGAGTTCTTCGGCTGGGATACTGGCAGCTTTCAAATCGAAGAGACATTTTCTACGGCATTGGCGAAGCCGAAGCACCAGTTCGGACACCGTCCTTGCACCGCAGGGAAAAGAATCTTCAAATGCAGTCACATGGCCTGTCGAGGGTATCATTTGATGTTGAACAGCATAACCTTGCAGAGAAGGAAGAGTACTACCAGCACTTGTACTCGCCAGCTATCCGATACCGCTGGGTTCCATGGTTCCTTCGGGCTGGCTGGGTAATCGTGTGGACGATGATTGCTTGTGCTCTGTTTGTTGCGTTTGTGCTGGTCAGTTTTCTTCATGACGCGATTAAAGGCGGGTTTCCTCCTCGTCTGCCAACGCTGCCCTCGACAGGGGCCTTCTCTTCGTCCAACTTTTGCTACAGCTTTGTTCCGGCATTGATTGGCAATGTGCTTTTCCTTGCGTGGCAACCCATCGATGTATATTTCCGTGCGCTGCAGCCCTTCGCAGCCTTGGCCGCCCCGGATGGTGCTCGCGCGGAGCAGAGCCTATTACTGGCTTATACATCTCGTTTCCCCTTCCAGGTGACCATCATGGCAATCCTCAACAAGCATTACAAGGTGGCCTGGATCTCCTTGATGAGCACTGTGTCCGCTGCGCTTCCCATCCTGGCTGGAGGTGTGTTTATTGCGCTCTACCATCACTCCGACGACGCGATTCGGATCTCAGCACTGATGCCGGCTTTCTACGCCATTGTGGCTTTCTGTGCAGTATACATGGTGTCTTTCCTGTGCATCTGGCCGCGCCGCTGCCGCTACTTGCCCCATGACATTAGCACCTTGGCCGATCAGATGAGCTTCCTCTACCAGAGCCCCTTGCTCGCGGACAAGATCTTACGGGAGCCAAGAAGCAAGACTGATCTTGTTACTCGGTTGGTCGTGGCACCCCCCGGGGACCGAGAGCATTCCATGTACGGCTTTGGGATCTACGTGGGACGCGACGGAAAAGAACATCTAGGCATCGATCGATTTGATCGGCCTGGCCGGGCAGATATGCTGATTACTACTGAATCGATGAAGTAGGGGACGAGCTAGGAAGTTTTTCCCGGCAATGTACGATGACAGTGCGTGTGGACTGTCGCCATCTGTGTTGCATTCCTATGCGGCTATCCACAAAAGCGATTCCTCGGTTTGCACATGATTTATGCTTTATGACTAGCGATGACATTCTCGGACGAAATTCATGTCCTCTGCTCCACTTGCGTCTGAAAGACGGAGCAATTAATGATAATGTGATATACTGATGTACTTATGAGCCGACGACCCGGTATTTTTTTGTCTTTTTTATGGGAACGATTTGATGCAGGATGATGAGCTATGGCGGCAGTTATGAGCGTTATGATTGGCATGTTTTTATTTTGATATCCTCAATAGCATTGACGGGCCCGTCGCCTACTTTTGAACTGATCGATTGTCTTGAATATGTACTGCCTATGCATGCTTATGCTAACTCCCATCCCACATGTTATGCCGCTGATGTCAGCAATGCCACCCGCGATAAGCCAAGCTGACTCATGCATCACGTGAGCGATAAGGCTAAGTGCTGGGCGCCTTGCGGTCTGACATTGTGACTTGCACGCATCTGTGCGACTCGAGAAACGCGCAGAGCCAACCTTTGCTTGTCCTTGTGAATCAGTCGTCCAAATTATGGGCGGGCAGGGGCATAGTTGGGAAGGGTCTATGTGGAACTACTGTTCGAATAAACCTGCGTACATCAACGACTAGTCAGTCCGATGTTGGTCCGGCCGACAAATTAAAGACAACATTCCATCATGGTGTATGGCGGGAAGCCGAGCACCGGCTGTCAGAACTGCCGGAAAAGACGCATCAAGGTATGCCCCTCCATACCACGCACTGGGTCCAGCACTGATCGTCTAGTGCGATGAAACTCGTCCGCACTGCAAAGCGTGTGTCCGGACTGGCCGGTCATGTCCCGGATACCCTCACCCGCTCGATGTCATGTTGAGAAACCAAGTAGCATTCCAACGGAAGAAGAAAGGCAGCTCCAGTAAAAGCCCAACTCCCCAGCTTGAAATCGAGGCAGCTCAGCCCTTGCCACCAACTCCAGCATCAACCGTTGCTTTTTTCGGGGAAACCCCTAGTGCGACCACCCCATGGTCCGCATCACTAGTGCGCGCCGTGCAGCCATCGGTGCCTTGCAGTCTCTTCCCCCCCTTGGAGGAAACAGTGACCTCGATGTTCTTCAACTCTTATGTCTATACGCCCAGAGATCCGCTGATCTGGGATGGGTTCATGGACATTCTGCCGCAAGTATTCTCCAGTGCTCAACCCGGGTCTCATATCTACGCCGGTACTTGCGCCGTGTCTTTTTTCTCGGTAGCAGCCTGGACAGGCAACCGGTCATTTCTTGAGACTTCCGAGCGGCTGTTTGTGCAGACAATGTCCAAAACCAGACAGGCACTCCAGGGAGATGTCAGTCAAAATGTGGATGAGATTCTCATGGCGATTCTTCTCCTGTCTACATACGAGGTGAGTTTGTGAATACTGTCTTTTGGCTATTGCTAATCTCTACTCTTTAGGAATTCTGTGCGTTGAAAGAAAACAGACATACGAGCAGAACTCATCTCCGGGGGGCTGTTGCCCTGGTCAACACCCGACCCCCTGATCAGCAGGCATCAGTCATGTCCCCGATCCTGCAAAATGCCCTCCATGGCTACCTTGTATGTCCAGTGTTGGAGTCTCCATCTAACCGAAACCATCAGACTAACACACGCAGCTAAAATCATCCAAACGGCTCGCATGTCCGACCATGCAGACCCCTCACATGGTGCCAGTATCCCCGATAGCGCCTCAGTCCGCAGCATCCCAACTAGCGGCAGCCACCGCCGAGCTGGTTAGTCTTCGACAAACCTGGGACGAAGTCAATCTAGCCACTACACCCCACGACATCACAGACATCGAAAATCTCCTCACCCGGGCCCTCTGCCTGGACACCAACCTCGTAGCCTGGACCCACGCCCTGCCCGAACACTGGAAACCCCTCCCCGCAACCATAATCCCACCATCCATCCGCCAAGCTGGGATGTACCAAAACCGCTGCGACTGCTACACCGACATGTGGGTCGCCGGAACGTGGAACTTCTACCGTGACTCCCGCCTAACCATACAAAACATCATCCTCCACTGTCTTCGCCTCCTCCCCGGAATCCCAGACGAGCAAATCCAATCCACCCTCGACTTGATGCACAGCCTGGCCTTGGGCATCTGCGCCACCGTGCCATATATCCTCGGTAGCCAGACCACATCCGTCCACATGAGCCCGCAGAAGGTCGAGTACCCGGAGGCAGATGGCCGAAGGGTATCTCCGTCGCACCACCAGACTGCGACGCTGATCGGCGGATGGCTGGTTTCCTCTCACCTGACGAACCTGCAAACGTTGAACATCAGTGCCGGTATTAATGACTGGGTGGTGGAGCAGAAGCGCCGCGTCTTGGGCATATATACGTTTGGGGCCGGGTGTGAGGCTTAATGATCTGTGGGTCGCATAATGTATAAAACCGATTGGCTACGGTATATAATAGAATTTAGTATTTAATTGAACTGGACATACTTGACTCCCTGACTGGCATACAGTACAGTTTCTTTGCGATGAAGGATGCCGCCGATGTGTCCTTCAGGGACTGGCTGGGGCAGACGGCCTTTCACAAAACAATATAACAGGCACAAATGCAACAAAAGTCGATCCATGGCAGCGGACTCCGCTGCAATTCCCCACTATGAAGGGCCACGCGGGGGTCGTTCGGGCGCTCATCACACGCGAACATAGATCAGAAGCTGTTGGGCTGGACAGGACAGGACGAACCGTCCTTCATAGTGTAGCTGCATGTCTGCGAGAGGGCCATGATATTTTAGTTGAGCACGATGTCCAGCAGGACGCACGCGAGAAGTAGAGGAGAGGAACTGCCCTCCGCTATGCTATCGTTCGCTTCCCAGGCGAATCTGCCCCGACATCAGTGTTGATTCAACGGCTAGTTGATATTAAAGGCCTCCTCAATGCCCGCGACAAGTCACAGCATACGGCACTTTCACTAGCAGCAAGAACACAGAATATGGTAGTCTTGGAAGTGTTGCTCAACCCTAGAGTTAAATGAAACAATAGACCGTTCCGCGCTGCCATCCGTACAGACAATCTGGCCATCGTGCAGCCATTCCCAAAACCAAATGCCACACAGTATCTAGAGAAACAAGCACAGGACTAGCAAACAGCACTTCATATTACTGTAAGCGAAGACTCTGCTGGTATTATGCCTATGTGCGGACAACACCAGTCGTACTCATACTCTTAATCTGTGACTATAAATAAGCACAAGACAGCATTGGATGCAGAAGGTCAGTTCGTGTGATCTGATTCAGGTGTCCAAAAAATAAAAAAGTACTCAACTGGAAAGAATCCGAGACACCGCGATGGGATTGCATATTCCGATATCTTCTTTCTAGGTTATCTCAGTTGTCTGTGTCAATAATCCAGAGATTCTATGGCTCGAAGCAATGTTAATAATAATCCCGATGTGCCAATTCCTTCTTGGAGAAATGGGACCCGGTTAGTCTAGAGGTAGAGCTCTGGTAGGAAAACTTTTCATTTTTTCAGGAGCGGCTATTGTCAGCCACTTCAGTCTTAAACTAACATAATATTTAAATAATCTTTGTATGGTTTTAATCATGATATTGGGGTACGTCATGTAGGCTGTTAGGGAACACAGGGCTCATAACTGAACTAAACCCACTTGAATAAAATGGCGCCTGGATGTCAAGATAGCTGTATGATGCTGCATAATACTATGAAACTTGGAGAATATAAAATATTGTACAGTTGATTGATTAATATCTATTTTACTACTATGGTCCTTGCTTATGCTCGTTACATTTGAATACTATAGAATTAGTGTGTGATGTTTTTAAAGAGACGGGAATGTATAGAGTGAGTTTGCTTCAACCTACACCTAGTTTAAACTACCTGACCACTGATCTAGTAGTTATATTCACACAAAAACCCAAGCTACAGTAACATCCCAACCAACCCATTCAAACCCACCACAAACCTCATCCTTCGACAAACATCCACTGCGACACGGCAACCCCAATCAGGAAACCACCATGAGTCATGTCACATGACCGCCAGTTACCCGATTGGTCATCTTCTCCGCAGAATCTCTCGATGCAGTCACAGTCGCCCATCACTTCATTCTACTCCGAGCCATCACCTTCCATTGCTGAGATTGGACGCCGTCAAGCCTCCGTCCTGTCGTTTAAAGCTTAGCATTGCATTCTTTCCTCCCATCCTCCACACCCGACCACCACTGCACGCAACCTCCTCGCCTCATCTCGCCTCCCAAACCAAACCAAACCAATCTTCAACTCTCACCACCACCAACCACAACCACAACAACCGCCAAAATGCTCTTCTCCTCCCTCTTCTCCTCCTCCTCAACCCCCTCAACCACCACACCCACCTCCCAACCCCCCTCCGACACCCAACAAACAAATACCTACACCCGCCCGCCCTCCTCCGAAATAAACCCCCCCCTCCCCACCCTCTGGACGCCCAAAACCAACCTGAAACTCCTCCTCGGCGGGATGGCCTTCTTCACCTTCAGCGTCTGGAGCACGCGCCGCGCGACGGCGCGAAAACTCAAGGCGTGCATCCCGCCGTTCTACACGAGCAGCATATACCACAAGAGCAGCGCGAGCGGGGGCGCGGAAGCCCTCGAGGCGCTGAACCTAGCGACGATGAACGTGCTAGGGTTTGCGATGATGAGTACGGGGGGTGCGCTGTACGCGCTAGATATTAATGGGGTGGAGGATATGCGGCGGTTCGTGCGCAAGGGGATGGTGGAGGAGGGGGCGGTGGTTACGGAGCGGGATCGGGAATTGGAGAGGGAGGTGGAGGGGTGGGTGGAGAAGGTCCTGGGGGAGAGGTTTTCGAGGGAGTTGGAGAGGGAGAAGTTGAAGGAGTCGGGGGAGAAGGAGGGGGGAAATTGAGGGTTTTTTTTTTTAGTGTTAGATGGTTTGGGGAGATGTGTTGTGTTGTGTTGTGTTTTTGGATACCCTACTCTACTCTATTTGCGATTTACTGGACGGTTTACATATGTGGTGATGGGATGGTTGGGGGCGAGGCGAAATGCTGGATGAGAAATGCTATACTGTACAGATATGAAGAATACACCTAGCACTATTGCTCCATCCGCTCGTAGCGTTCGCGCGCCTGCTGCTTGGTCTTTTGGAGGAATTCGTCGTAGCGGTTGCGCGTGTTGCGGCCGGCTTCTTCCGTCGCGTCGCCGAGCTTGCCGCCTTGTGCGCCCAGACCCACGCCCTGCGCGTATACTTCCGTGGCGATGGGGGCGGTCATGCCGGTGCCTTGGGCGCCTAGTCCACTGCCTGCGGACCAGCCCATCTTGCTGAGCAGGGACGCGCCCTTGGACGTGCTCTGCACTGGAGGAGCTTCCTCTTCCTTCGGGGGAGGCGCGGGCCGGGTGCTGCCTGAGGGCTTGGATCGGCCGAATGCCTGGCGGCGCTCTCGCGCGCGGTCCCGGTACTCTGTGGGCGCGGGGATGATGCCGTGTTTGATGAGCTTGCCCGTGGCCCTGGTCACCATATCTTCGTTTTGCAGATTGTTGCGGTGCTGTTCGCTGAGACGCTCGTGGAGGTTGACTTCCGCGGACGACGGGAACTGGCGCATGCAGAGGTAGCAGCAGTTCCGCTTCGGGTCGGCGTAGGATTGGGTGGGCGGAGCGGATGACTCGGCCGGAGACCCTCCAAGTTCTAAGCCTTGCTCTGTGCTCTTCTCGTCTGTATCTTTCTTCTGGATCCCATGCAATTCCGCGTGGCGGTTGCTCCAGAATTGCAAATGCGACGGGACTGCCATCTTCTTGGCGCCCGCAGTGGCTGCAGTCTCTGCTTTTCTCTTCTTTGCCTTGTCTGCCTCTTTGGCCTTTTGGCTCTCAGATGTCCCGGTGGTCTTTTCGCTCTTTGTACCGTCGATATCGGCTGTCGAAACGGTGAGTTCCGTTACATAGGCCTCTTCGTCCCAGTACATTAGTTTGAGGGCCGGGTTGCTCAGTGGGCTGAATGTAAACCGCTCCGTGCTGGGATTGTGGTTGAGTACGGGTACAAAGACACCGGCGTGGATGTAGCTGACCATGACTGGTCGCGACGAGATGGTGAATTTGTCGAAGGAGTTGAGACGGGTGACAGCTGCTTGGGCATCCTGCAGGGTGTCAGCGGTGTCAACCGTGCGCATGAATGGACATACCTGGATGGTCGCGAATTCGGCAAAGCCGTACCGCCAGCTGTCGTTGGTCCTGCGGTTTCTCACCAGCAGGACACGTCGGATGGAGCCATCCCGTGCTCCGAGATTGGAATCGCCTGTAGTGGAGGCCACCTTGGCTCCCTTCTTTTGACCGCCCGCAGCATCGGAGTTGGTAGGACGGTACAGCTTGGCGACACCTTTGGCAAGAAGTTCCTCTGTAACGGAGGCCTCGAGTCCGCGGAAGAGGAGAAACTGAGAAGGCTGGTTCTCCGGCGCAGCATCGTTGTCTCCATGATTATCCACCCTCGGTGGCGGTACCCCAGGGGGGCCTGCTGGGCCGGCATCTAGTCCTGTCAGCAGAAGATCACAGAAACAAGTAAAAAACATACCGGCTCGTGGTGCTTGGCATCTGAAGCATTTGTGGCGAGTGGAGTAGTTGACAATACCGCACTGCGTGTGTTAGCTCCATGTTGAAAAGACAGCTTCTGCACTCACCATGATGCAGCTCCAGTCCGCCTCCGCTCTCGCACGAGCCCGGTCTTCTCTTTCTCGGCTGTATGCGATGCGCACTTTCGTGCCGCGGTCGTTTTGTGCGCTCGGACCATGCAGGTAAATCGTAGGAAAGTTGCTCTCGACAAAAGTGCGGGAGTAGTTCAGGTTCCGAAACCGTAAAAAGCCCAGTCCACGGGAGATTTCTGGGGATCTGTCAGTACCGAACAGTACGCAGCAGCATCACACTCACTCGTCTGCCGATCGCGAATGATCCGGACGTCTTCCAGACCCTCAATATGGTAGAACTCTTTCAGCTCATGGGAAATCTGTAAACCACGTCGACCGGAACCCGGTGACATGCATTCTCAGCCTCTTGTCAAAAAGGTGTTGAGATGAAGCGCCGCTCTGGAGCCCGCAACAAAAGATCAAGGGAAGGGAGTTGTCGAACGTCTTCTTCCACCATATCCACCGGTACGCCATCCATCATCACCTCTCGGCTCTCCTGTCCGTAATGCGGTTGGCGGCTGCGACTGTGGCTTCTGCTGCGGCTGTGGTATCCCGGCGAGCGGTAGCCCTCGCGGTCGCGATCCTTGTACCCCGGACGTCCTCGCCGGGGCGGAGGCGAGCGCGAGGGGCGCCGGCGGTAATCATCACGGTCCCGACTGCGGTAACGGGGTCGGGAGTCGACTCGGTCTCTGGAGTATTCGCGTCTTCTGTCCGCAGCTGGCCCTCGAGGAGGTGAGCGCGGGGGATCTTCTCAGGGGAAGTGAGTCAGTAACAGCTAGATCTGAGCAGTTGGACGGTGTCCAAGGAAAGCAATCGCTCTGTGCTACTAGTTGCGGGGAGGAGAGCGTATACCGCCAGGCGAGTGCGATCGGGAGGGCGAACGATCGTCGTACATGCGGCCGTCCCGGTCGTCACGGCGGGGGAAGGGTCGGTACGAGGGACCGGGGGGATATCGAGCCTCTTCCGGATGCATATGAGACATGACGGGCGTGGTCAAGACAAGGAGAGTTGTTGGAGAGTTGGAGAACGCCGAAGCCTCGCGGCCTGAAAGCCCCGGCCGGCAGAATCCTGACCGCCCGGAGACCGCCGAGTCGGTCACGATGGCGCTGTGGTCCGCCGTAGCCGCGGATATACGGAAGGACGGGCGGAGTCTTCCTCCGTATATCCTCCATTCCTGCTGCAACATCCCTCCGTCAGTCTTCCTCGTGGAGGGAGGGAGTCTCGGGTGTCAACTATGTCAACTATCCTTGACAGTCGACAGCATGACTTTACCGGGCCGTCAATGCTACCTGGCACTTGGCAACATGCATCGTGTTCTCCACGTCTAAGCTGCAATGCTAATTTTGTATACCACAGTTCCTGAAATAATCGTTCAACATAGTGTACCGTTTTCCGGATTGACCAGCACTGGTCTCCGCCAAGTTCTTGGCTCAGCTTCCCCTCAACTGTTCAAGCGCATGGCTCGGGCGACCATGCTGCGCGGCACTTTCTGGTCCAGTAAAGACTCCTCTATTGACTGTTCGGTCACGCGCACATTGTGCCAAGAACAACCCCTAAATAGCACCTTGCCCATCCAAGAAGGCATTACCTCACAGCCCCATACGTTAGGATGTTGCCTGATGGAGGTCCACTCAGCCTTATAGGGAAGTCTTGGCGCCTCGACACGTTGCCTGGGGCACATCTGACTGCTCACTGACCCCTCAAATCAGCCATTTTGGTCTTCATTTCGTTTTCGCGTACTCCTCGTAATACACGGTAACATTTTATACAGACTCGTTCTCATCTCCAAGAAACAAAGTGGGAGGTTGTCGGAATCCCTTCCGAAGTGCTCGGAACCCCAGTGCTCCATCATGCACACCAATCGGAAGCCAGGCCGCAGCGTAGGGCTGAGTTCTGCAGGGACCTGGCGCTTCAGGTATTATCCGAGGCTGCTCGTGTATTCCACTCCTTATTCTGCTGCCTGGCGGCCCCTCCAATCAACGTCTCCCGCTTAGGAACAGCAACTGGACCCTGAATTATCTTACCGTCACTATTCGGACCAACAGGGATCTTATGCATCCAAGACCATGGGAATAGTTCGGGCAACACTGCTGAGGGCTGGGCTGGAGCTGCGCCTCGACCCTGCCACCGGTGCCAGCAGTGCTCGACCAAGCCTTCTGTGACTTGTGTATGAGAAAATTCCATTTTGCCGGAGTGACACAATCGTGGATTTTGTATAAATTACCCGTAGTCACCCCTCAAGATCTTCTCATCTCCATCCCCTGGTATACCTCGTCAACTACACCACAGCCATGAAGCTGACTGCGGTCGCTACCTCTACAGCCCTCCTGTGCCTAGGGCTCGTCCCTGGTATGTTCATGTACCTTTCTAACCGTACATCCTAATGTATGTATCCCTAGGAGGCATCGCGGTCCCTACATTCGATTTCACATCCACTGGAATATCACAACGAGCTCTTCCAAACGCCCCTGATGGATATACCCCATCCAACGTCACCTGTCCCGTGAGCAGACCAACCATCCGGAGTGCCTCATCCCTGTCACACAACGAAACATCATGGCTCGATACACGACGCAAACAGACCCTTCAACCTATGAAAGACTTCTTCAGCCACATCAACATGAGTTCCTTCGACGCCGTTTCATACCTCACTAACCACACATCGAAAATCTCCAACATCCCGAACATCGGAATTGCCGTCTCTGGTGGCGGCTACAGAGCCCTAACGAACGGCGCAGGAGCCATCAAAGCATTCGACAGCCGCACGCAAAACTCAAACCAAACCAGCCAACTCGGTGGTCTGCTGCAGTCAGCCACTTACCTCTCCGGACTGTCCGGAGGTGGCTGGCTCGTGGGCTCCGTCTATCTCAACAATTTCACCACGATCTCCAATCTACAAACCTACAAAGACGGCGAAGTATGGCAGTTCCAAAACTCCATCATCAAAGGCCCGAAGACAAACGGACTCCAAGCCTGGGACACAGCCGAATACTACCACGACCTCGCCAAAGTCGTCTCCGGGAAGCGAGACGCCGGCTTCAACATCTCCTTCACAGACTACTGGGGCCGCGCCCTTTCCTACCAACTCATCAACGCCACCGACGGCGGCCCATCCTACACCTGGTCCTCCATCGCGCTCACCCAAGACTTCCAAGACGGAAAAATGCCGCTGCCTCTCCTCGTCGCCGACGGGCGCAACCCCGGCGAAACCCTCGTGGGCAGCAACTCGACCGTCTACGAATTCAACCCCTGGGAATTCGGCAGTTTCGACCCGTCCATCTACGGCTTCGCCCCCCTCGAATACCTCGGCTCGTACTTCTCCAACGGCGCCGTCCCCTCCAACACCACCTGCGTCCGCGGATTTGACAACGCCGGCTTCGTATTGGGCACGTCCTCCAGCCTCTTCAACCAATTCATCCTGCAACTAAACACGACCTCCATCCCATCCACCCTCAAAAAAATCCTCGCCTCCATCCTCGAAGACCTTGGCGACCGCAACGACGACATTGCCATCTACTCCCCGAACCCGTTCTACGGGTACCACAACGCCACCGTCGCCTACGAAACAACCCCAGACCTGAATGTCGTCGACGGCGGCGAAGACAAACAAAACCTGCCCCTGCACCCGCTCATCCAACCCTCCCGGCACGTCGACATCATCTTCGCCGTCGACTCCTCGGCCAGCACCACCAACAACTGGCCCAACGGCAGCCCCCTGGTCGCGACCTACGAACGCAGCCTCAACACCACCGGCATCGGCAACGGGACCTCCTTCCCCAGCATCCCCGACAAAAACACCTTCATCAACCTGGGCCTCAACACCCGCCCCACCTTCTTCGGCTGCAACAGCTCAAACATCACCTCCGGCCACGCACCCCTCGTCGTCTACCTCCCTAACTACCCCTACACCACCTACTCCAACACCTCGACCTTCAAAATGACTTACGACATCTCCGAACGCGACGACATGATCACCAACGGCTACAACGTCGTCACCATGGGGAACTCATCCCGGAACAACTCGTCAGACTGGCCTACCTGTGCTGGCTGCGCCATCCTGAGTCGCTCGTTCGACAGAACGAATACCCAGGTCCCTGCTGTTTGTACCCAGTGCTTCGAGAAGTATTGCTGGGATGGCACGAGGAATAGTACCACGCCCGCGGGCTATGAGCCCGAGGTGTTGATGGTGGGAACGAAGAGTGCCGGGGTTAGGGATTCGACGGTCCCCGGCATGTTTTCGCTGGGGGTTTCCTTTGCGGTGCTGTGTTTTTGGTTGGCTTAGGCTTTCCTTCCTTCAACATCCCTTCCTTTAACATTCCTTTCCTTTTAGCAGGACTTAGAAAGAGGGTGAGAAGAGTGAGGTGTGGGACTTGGGAGTTGAATAGCATTCTTTGTTTGGAGCGTTTTGAGAAGATTTACGTGAGATGTGCCATGCCTTGGCATAGAGATAGGTATATGATAGCAGATACAATCTACCCATCCTATGAATTTAGGTAAAGCAATGGACGATGAATGAATCAATCAATTGACATAACTTCATGAGTACAAACTAAGATTCAGATCAACTGAAATGATCATAACAAAGCAAATAACTGAGCCATGAGCCCCGATAGAACTGTTCGATCAACGAACGTTTTAAGTACACCGCCCTACACCTCAACTCCTCTCTTAGGTAAAGGTAGTAGTGGGCGGCTGTCTCTCGCACACCCACGCACAAGAGCAAGCACTACTAACAAACCTCAGAATCAACTACTACATTGTAGTGATATGCATAACACTCCGCAAAACAAAGTCCATGAAGCGGCAACCTTACGTGAACCGCAGACAGGGCGATGAACTTCCTAGGATTGGAAGGAACCTAAACCCATGAATTTATTCGTCTTCAGATCATCCACAGAAGAAGAAGAAGAAGAAGAAGAGAGAATAAGGTGGTGTATGAGGAGAGTGTGTACGTACGCTTGGAAGACCGCTTATCCGCACCGCTAGTGTCCGGAGTCATGGGAGCGTCGTCGGTGTTGTCGATCATGGACGCGTCTGAACGGACGTAGTTAGTTTGGGTAGTGAGGAGCTCGGATTCTGTTTTAGGGTGTTGGTTAGCCTTGCTATGGTGGAGACGGCGGATGGTGATAGGGGGATGTACTCTTGTGCCTTTGACGATGCTTCTCTTCCTCATCGGCCGCTTTGCATGACTTGACGCAGCTGCGCTTCCAACAGCAGAGGCCGTGACCGCATTCGAAGTTGAAAAAGAGACACTTGAGTTTCTTGTTGGTGCTTTCGAGGGAGAAGTCTGTGTTCGAGGTCTCTTCCTCTATGGTGGGAAGGGTCTTCGGGATAGCAGATTCTGAAGTGCAGTGCAGTGGTTAGTTTGAGGTAGATAGAAGAGAAAGGGGGAATGGGGAAGGGGGTGGGTGTACTCTTCTCAAGGTCGGATGCTGCGTCTTCACGAGGACAATAGGTACGGCATTTTCCCCTGCAGCAGATATACCCGTGGGGGCAATCTGATGTGCGGTGGCAAGCCGTGTCGGTCTCAATCGATAGATCAGTGGATTGGTCATCATGCGAAAAAATGTCTTCCGGGCTAGCAGATTCTGGAGTGGAGTGTGGTAGTTAGTTTGAGTTGGATAGAACGGAAAGGGGAGGGGAATGTACTCCTCTCAAGCTCCGATTTGGTGTCGTGCGGGGGGCAAGTGTCGCCGCGATGGCAGACTCCCTTGCAGCAGTTATAACCGTGGTTGCAGTCGTTTCTGCGGCGGCACCTCATGCCATGGCCTTTTGCTGGATCGGTGGGCTGATCATCGAGGGAGGTGATGTCCTCTGGGATCGCAGATTCTGCAACGCAGCGGTGGTTAGTTTGAGTTAAGGTGAAGGAGATAGAGGAGGAATGTGTACTCTTCTCAAGATGATTACAATAATGAGGACGACAGCGCCCTCTGCAGCACAATTGACCCCAGGGGCAATCTTCCAGACGATGGCACCGCTTACCACGACCTTTGGCTTCGATGGACATGTCGGTGGACTGGTCTTCGGGAACGACGATGTCCTCGGAAGAGGGGGTGTCCTCTGGGATGGCATCTGAGATTTCCCTTGGAATGGAAGATTCTGGAGTAGCGGTGGTTAGCCAATTTGGTTATGGGTATCTAAGGGAGGAAAGTACCCTTCTCAATAAAAGGGGGGGTGTCGTGTATATGACAGATTTGAACGCATACTCTATGTTTGCAACACCCATGTGGGCAATCTGAGTTGCGACGGCATTCCCGGGAATTGTCATTGACGTCCTGTCTGACGAATTGATCGGTAGACTGATCATCACGATCGACAATGTCCTCGGAAACGGTCTCTGGGGTAGCGGATTCTGGAGTAGTGTGGTAGTTAGCCATGATTTGGTTATGGACGTCCAAGGGGGGGGTGTACTCTTTTCAATCGCCGGAGATTCGTCGTGTATGTGACAGATCTGGACGCATACTCTATTCTTACAACACCCATGTGGGCAATCTGAGTTGCGGTTACACGCCTTACCAGTGTCATTACCATTATGTCCGACGGATTCTTGCATAACCAGTTTATCTGAGTTCATGATGTCCTCAGGGATAACAGACCCTGTGCTGGTAAGCTATCATGTGGTTATGAGGGTTTTGGGAGCTTACGTTTCTCAACCTCCGAGGGTGCGTCGTCTCGTACACAGGAAGCAAGACAAACTCCGTGGTAGCAACAACCAGGGTAACAATCTCTGTGGCGGTGACATTTAGGATCCTTAGGCCTTCGTTCGATGGTCAAACCAGTAGACTGATCATCAGCAGATGAAACATCATCAGCAGAAGAAGTATAATCGGCAGAAGAAATGTTATCGACAGAAGAAACCTCATCGAGAGAAGAAATCTCATCGGATATGGCGGCGGATTCTATAGCAGTTAGCTAAGCTAATTAATGCATGCTGGAGGAAGATTATACCATTACCAACCTCCGACGATGCATCGTCTCGCACACAGGAAGCAAGACACACTCCGTGATAACAGCATCCGGGGTAGCAATCTCTGTGGCGGTGACATTTCGGATCTTTGGGCCGTCTCTCGATGGTCAAGTCAGGGGACTGATCATCGGCAGAGCGAATTTCATCCAGAGAAGAAATTTCATCAGCAGAAGGAATGTCATCAGAAACAGCGGATTCTATAGTGGTTAGCTCTGATTGTGTTATGCATGTTTAGGGAGTATACCATTGTCAACCTCCGAAGATGCTTCGTCTCGTCTACAGTGAACGCAGTGACGATTACGGCAGCACCATCCAGGGCTGCAGCTGCAATTCTGGTTCATGGCATTGTCCTTATTGGATGAGTCGACGGTGAACTGGTCATTGACAGAGGAAATGTCATCAGAGAGGACGGAATCTATAGCGGTCAGCCACGATTAAGCTATATATGTCTAAGGGAGAGTGTAGTACCTTTATCAACCTCTGAAGAAGTTTCATCGCGCTTACAGCGATGGCAGTGATTATGGTAACAGCATCTCACACCTCTGCACTGCCCGCTATTGCGACAGAACTGGTTCACATTATTGGATGAGTCGACGGTGAACTGGTCATTAACAGAGGAAATGTCATCAGAGACAGTAGGTTCTATATATAATTAGTCGATGGTTTGTGAGAGGATAGAGGCACAGTACCATTAGTGACCGTTGCGATGAGTGAGGATGCTGTTTGTAGATTAGTTTGTTTCTTTGAAGACCAGGAGTGAGGCATACTGTCAACGTCACGGTGAGTCAGCTCAGTCGAAGGCGCGTCACGCAAACTGTACTGGAGGCAAATGCCGTTGTAACAGCTTCCGGCTCCGCATTCCTCGTCCTTGTAGCAGGAGGGGTCCCCTGCACGGATAATGAGTTAGATGATGTGATTAGATGAACGAGTAGATGAGGGCTTACAGTCGTCCGACGCGTCGCTGGCGCCGACGCCGTCTTGGGGCAGGGCCGCCACCGACAACAGGCCGATAGCAAAAAGGAGAAGAATGAAGACTTTCATCTTCAGCTTCATCTTGATAAGATGAGCGAGGGTTATGTTGTGGTCAGAGAAGCGAGCAGTAGAAGGGAAAGGTGCGGGCGAAGTGAGGTAAGTAAGGTGGGTGAGGAGGATGAAGAAGTAACAGAGAGAAACAGAGGCAGAGAGGGAAACATCGGGGTCTTATGGCCAGCAGGGGGGCACGTGCTATGCGAGCACCTTCACTGTGTTGAGTGAACTGGTAGGGTCGGTGTACTGGACTGCTACGGTACTCACAGGCATCATACCGGACTTCCAGTTCTAGGCCTCACCCAATCTGTACAGAAATCTATAAAACATCCCTCGTATCAAGTGGACCATGCCCAAACCGATGAGGCTGTGTAAATAGCCCAATTGTTCTGACAGTAGGGGAATATAAGATATGGAGATGTAGGATTCAGCGCATATGGACCGGTGACGGGAATCTGAGAGATTCCCTTTGCAGTTTACACTGGGTGCCTGAGTGGACCAATGGTTCATGCTACGGCCGCACCTGTCTACATGCCATGTAGTATGGTAGTATACATCTCAAGATACCAACTAAGTTAACGACCTCTCGAATACATGCAAAATGCATGAGCTGGCTAGATGAGGGATCCCTCGGAACCCAGACCAGAATGCAGATGTATGTATGCTTTTGAAATGTCTCCGGAGATCTATTTAATTGTAATAATATCAGATTTAATAATACTCTAGACTCCTAGCGTCTATCAAGAAGAGCTATGGAGAAACCTATAGGAAAGCAGCCCTATGTAGATAATAATAGTAAGTCATTGCTACTGAGAATTGACAAATGAAGCGGAGGGGCTACTTGTTAGAACAAAACTACTCGACTTGAAGACTGTCAGACATCCCAACAGTACCTTAGTAATGCCTCATACGTTCTAACGATACTATATAATCCTTAAATTTAGATTACCATAGTGATACGTTATATCATTCCCATGTTTTTAATAACACAAACCATGGAATCGCAATCCCGAGCGGCCGGAAACGAAAACTATTACATTAACAGTACGATGACTGTCTAAACCATGAATCTCTGTCAAGGTGGTATGAGGTGGATCTTGATGGAATAAACGAACCGCCCAGCTTCACGGCAGCACGAACCAACAAACAAAAGCATCAAACTCAATTAGCAATCTGGGAGTGAAACCAGTAATCCTTAAAGTGTTTCGACACTCGGGTAAGGTGTGATCACATTGCTATCTGAGTTGCCATCTCCGAGTTGGTTTACTATATTACAGTAGTAACCTACTAGCGATAGTAAATGATAATACCAGCGTAGTATCCACGGCTGGCATGAACACCTCCAATTTCAAGATACCCATTTCATTCCAGCTTCTTTATGACACTAAAAGGCCCACTTAGATATGTCATACGGACCTCTCCTTAACTTCTCAGAGCCTGTGACATCAACTAAGCCCCAGTCAGCCCACACTCTTTCCTTCCATGCATCTTTCTGTGTCGGCCAGACCTCCTTAAAATCAATAATGTAGCTTTTCAAGCACCGATCAGCACAGGCTTATATAAATAAGTAGAAAAACTACTTACACTTTATATTCTTCCTTATTCCAGAGAAGGTTCTCCAGCGAGTGAAATGCTGGCTGATAAACACATGGACAAAGCTCTCTGATAGAAACCAATGAGCCATCGACCAAAGATGTAAATTTAGACTCGTGCGTCTGCAGTAAGACTTACTGATATGCGGCCAAAAAGGCTTGTCTAATCAAGTTGCGCTCTGCTCTATCGAGCGACCAAAAGTTCATTTCATCCAACTGAATCCCGGGTAGCTTTGAATGCACCATGCATTGAATGTATCCACTGGGCACAAGATCGTCATTTTCTTGTATCTCCCGCTTATAACCCAGCGACACAGGCAGGCATTCGGCTCCCTGTGTCGCAAATTTTTTGCAGCCTCTATATATCCGAATACTCCTGAAAATCGGCTTCTTTAGCTCGTACCGATGGCGACTCCCCCTGTGTCTGGATGGGGAACATGTTTATAGGCGACAAGGAAAGCCACTGTTTCATGTTATGTGAATTTTGCCCTGCTGTTGGAAATGCGTAGCCTAACTAGGCTCTGGCGTGCCATAGCGGTAAGCTGATTCACAAGTTCACTTTTCTTTTGAAATATTTTCCATGTGGAGGGCAGTAGGCCCTGGAAGGATATATTACGATGGATCGAGGACTTGCCGAAGAAGGTTGCCTGACACATTGTGAAACGACCTGTATGAATGAGTAGGAGTTGTGATTGCAGAGGAAAGGATGAGGAAGATCGGATATCATCTGCTTTATAGCACCTGCTGCATCCAAGGAACTGACTACATTCATCATCATAATCCCGCGTTCTGACATTAGGGAATGGAACTTGTGACCAGGGCTATGTCGGAAGCACGGTGTCTTGTAATCGAGTATTATTTACGCAAATCGGATCCACTCACCTATATATCTCGAGGGAACCTCCATAGATATCTAGATAGCATTCATCAGTACATGGAAGTTAATTCCGATGCCTATAGCAGGGCTAATATGTCACGTGATTTAGATCCTGTTTTGGAAACATACGGTGTTGTAATTCGAGGGGTGTCGCCAGGACCACACTCAATACTCTTTTGATCATCCTCCCCAAATCTAACCATCGCGAGAACCAATATTCCCGACCAAGAATAATCCGCACTATCGTCGTTCGATCTCCTGTGCTGAGTCTGAGTAAATCCGATCGGCCGACTCCGAGGCAGGCCGAGTGGAGGCGGAGCTTCCGCCGAACAATCTCACTAGTGGGATGACCTCATTTGGCCAGCAGCTCAGCGCGCATCTCAGGAACCAAAAATGGGTAAGATCGGAGTGAGCTGTCCGCGCCAGGGAGAGGAATCCGAGCACCCTTTCGGGGAGTGTGAGTGGCAGAGAGCGACGGACAAGTGGACAGCGAACCCACCGAGAATTTCTCCGCACGAGAGCGATGGATGAATGAGGGAGCTCCGACTGCCCCGCGGTGGCCCATCCCTCCATCGAGGGGCAGAACGGCCAGCTTGTCCTTCCCCTCCTGCAACTCAGCACTTTTCTTTCTCTTCTCCCCATCCTTCCCATTCCCCCTACCTAAAATACCCTGGGAAATCGCCATCATGCCCAAACCCACCTCACAGATCAACCGCGCCTGGTGGAAGGAGTCCTCCGTCTATCAGATCTGGCCCGCGTCATACAAAGACTCCAACGATGACGGCATCGGTGACATCCCGGGGATCATCTCCAAGCTCGACTACATCAAGAACCTGGGCATCGACATCGTCTGGCTGTGCCCCTCGTACAAGTCGCCCCAGGTCGACATGGGCTATGACATCGCCGATTACTACAGCATTGCGGACGAGTACGGCACGGTCGCAGACGTCGAGAAGCTGATTCAGGGGTGCCACGAGCGGGGAATGAAGCTCCTCATGGACCTGGTGGTCAACCACACCAGCGACCAGAATGAGTGGTTCAAGCAATCGCGCAGCTCGAAAGATAACGAATACCGTAACTGGTATGTGTGGAAGCCGGCCAAGTACGACGAGCAGGGCAACCGCCAGCCGCCCAACAACTGGGTGTCGCATTTCCAGGGTATGTCCATTCCTCCCAATTTCGCCTTCCAGACCTTTGCTAATCATAATAACAGGAAGCGCCTGGGAATGGGACGAGCACACACAGGAATACTACCTCCACCTGTATGCCACGGAACAGCCCGATCTCAACTGGGAGCACCCGCCCGTGCGCAAGGCGGTGCACGAGATCATGCGGTTCTGGCTCGACAAGGGCGCAGACGGATTCCGCATGGACGTGATCAACTTCGTCAGCAAGGACCAGCGGTTCCCCGACGCTCCTATCAAGGACCCGCGCACCCCGTGGCAGTGGGGAGACAAGTACTACGCCAACGGCCCGCGCCTCCACGAATACTTCCAGGACCTGGGTAAGATTCTGAAGGAGTACGACGCGTTCAGTGTCGGCGAGATGCCCTTCGTCAAGGACACCGCGGAGGTGCTCCGCGCCGTGCAGTTCGACCGCAACGAGCTGAACATGATCTTCAACTTCGAGCATGTTGACATCGACCACGGCACATACGACAAGTTCGAGCCGGGAAGCTGGAAGCTGACCGACCTGAAGGACTTCTTCGAGAAGTGGCAGAAGTTCATGTACACGAACGACGGCTGGAACGCCCTGTACTGGGAGAACCACGACCAGCCGCGGTCGATCGATCGCTACGCCCAGGCGAGTGAGAAGTACCGCACAGAGGCCGGAAAGATGCTGGCGACCATCTTGGCCCTGAAGTCGGGTACTCCGTTCGTCTACCAGGGTCAGGAAATCGGGACGAGGAACGTGCCTATTGAATGGGACATGGACGAATACAAGGACCTCGACTGTCTGAACCACTGGCACCGGTACGTATCTCACCCCCCAAACCACCCCACCTTAACCCCAAAAAACAGCTAACCAACACCCCATCAGTCTCCTAAAATACCGCCCTGATGACAAAGAAGCCCACAAGAGCGCCCGCCAAGAATATCAAAAGAAGTCGCGCGACAACGGCCGCACGCCCGTTCAATGGTCCTCCGCCCCCAACGCCGGCTTCACCGGCCCCAACTCCAAGCCATGGATGTCCGTAAACCCGGACTACGTGCGCTACAATGCCGAAGCCCAAGTCAAGGACCCCAAGTCCATCTACAACTACTGGGCATCGGTCCTCGGCCTGCGCAAGAAATACCTCGACATCTTCGTCTACGGCGACTACGAACTCGTCGACTACAACAACCAGAAACTATTCGCGTACACTCGGCAGTACGACGAGACCCAGAAGGCTCTCGTCGTGGCGAACTGGACCGAAGAGACCCTGGAATGGGATGCCGCCGCCAATGGCGTCAAGGACGTGAAGGAGGTGTTGCTGAACACGTACGATAATGGCGCGGACGTCAAGGAGAGGTTCGCGGGCGGGAAGTGGTCATTGAGACCCTTTGAGGCGGCTGTGCTGCTTGTCCAGGCGTAGATTGGAGGGAAGAGTATATATGAAGTGAGAAAATAGATATGATACAGGTGATCATCTATATAGGTATTGAATGATACGGAATTGGTTTGGTATGCTGTTCGCTCCATCATTTAGTTCTTAGTATTCTAAGGCTTTATCGCTGTACGCTACACCTTCCCAATCAAGTAAGCCGTCTAAGCTCTGTTCTGCATTCCCCGCCTTCCTCTTCTAGAAGCACATGCAAGTACTGAGGGTAACTCTACCTAGGCGGTGAGTGTGTTCTGCGACGTCACCACTATCTACTACAGCACTAATTGGGAAGGCGGGTTACACAGTGTCTCGGGTGTGGATGTAGAGGAAGAGGTGTGGCTGCCGGAGCTTAGTCCGCAGTAGGGAAGAGTTAAGTAGGGTGTGGCCGTAACATCTTCTAGTCTGTCCACATTACTCAACCCACCGACTGTGCACTAACCAAGTACTCTCTCTGTATTGATCTCCAAAACGAAAAAGACTCTCTAACAAGCAAGCTAAGCTCAATAACAGTACATATCAAACAATCTACAATCTATCAACGAACCACACCCACACCCACACCCACACCCACACCCACCACGGCACCACATACCCCACCATCGTCATCATCTCCCTCACCTCATTACATCCATCCATCCCCTACTACACAGCACCACACCACACCAACACACCACACCAGACATTCATCCCAGGACCGCACAAGGTACTGCTGAAACCCTGCAACGAATCGAACGTGACACCATCATGCATACAAATCCGTCATGATCGTCAGTCATCAAGCCCCTCAGTCCAAGCGAAGAGAGCCATCGCGGTCCTCCGCCTTGTCCAGGGCATCCGTGATACGGGACCCGTCGCCCTCGTAGAGGATAGAGTCGTAGACCGTCGCACCAAGAATACAGCCGAAGATGGGGGCGAAGATCGGGACCACGAAGTAGTAGTTCGCGGCGGTGAAGACCTCCTTGCCGTAGACGATTGCGGAGAAGAGGCGGGGGCCGAAGTCACGGGCGGGGTTGATAGCCTATTCAATGATTAGATTTATGGGAATGATAGGGTGGGGTGAGGAAATGGAGTGGTTTGGGATGGGACGTACGTATCCGGTCTGCCAGCCGAGGGCGGCTCCAATGGCGAGGAGGAGCAGGAAGACGGAGAGCTGGGGCGAGTGGAACCGGGCGGCGTTCTTGGGATCGGAGATGCTCAGGGAGCCGAACATGAGGACCGCGGAGGCGAGGAATTCGGAGAACCCGGCCTCCCAGTTGTTATTGAAGAAGGCGGCGGGATAGGTGGAGAAGATGCCGGCGGAGTGGTGGCCGCGGGGGCTCAGGATGGAGCCGCCGGGGATGGTGTACTCGGGGTCCCAGTCCTCGATGGCGGAGCGGTAGTTGATGTACACCAGGGCGGCGCCGACGAAGCCGCCCAGGAACTGGGCGAAGAGGGTTGCGGGCAGCTTGCGCCATTGGCCCGGGGAGGGGCGGACGAGGGCCAGACAGATGGTCACGGCGGGGTTGATGGCCGGGCTGGGGTCGGAGAGGTAGCCGGAGATGCAGACGGCGGAGGCCCAGGCGATGTTGATGGAGAGCCAGGTGCCGTATTGGTAGTCGGAGAGGAGACACTGGGCGACGACGCCGTCGCCGATAACGATCAGGAGAGCCGTGCCGAGGAATTCGGCGACGTAGGGCCGCAGGGCGCGCCGGGAGAGGCGAGGGGCGTTGAAGAGCATGGTTCCTTCGCCCTGCTGTGGGAGGTGGGAGGTGGGAGGAGATGCGGAGCGATTGATCGCAGACACAGTGGAAACGGAGGATTTCAGGAGTTTTGAGGAAGAGAAGGGGGGATGGGCTGTACGTCATGTCGGATCTTGCCATCCCTGACCGCCAGTGCCGGGACTGCCTGATGAGGCTAGCGTGTGCGATATAGAGTGTGGCTGGGACCCACTGTGGCCTGAGGTTCAGGTTGCTGATGGTGTTTTGGGCGATGTTGGTTTTTTGACGGAGCCAGCTAGCGGCATCGGCTAAATTCTCACAGGATGGCGTTATCAAATTGGATTTCTCCCTCACTGGTTTTGTGTCTTGCCACATTCAATTCCAGAAATGGTCACAACAACATGAGTAGCTGGCAGCTGGTAGCGGGCAGCTGGATACTCCCGAATAGTGCGCGTGCATGAGCCAACCTGATTCTGATCGCCGTCATCCAATCACACCGAGACAGATCTCGGCTCCACAGCACGGTCCACCAAGATAACAAGTTTGAAGCCGAGGATGAACAAGCAAACATTTGTAGTAGTCCGATGGCCTCTACAGTCTACGAACCATCATTTCAGTAGTATTAAAACAGGCCACTCGACTGACTACTTTCTATATCGTAGCCAGAGCATGAAATTTAGATGTGATTTCACTTTGAAAACAAAATCGTATTACACCAAGGGCTGGCCGGCCCATAAGCCCCCAAGTTTCCCTGTAGTTGGTAGAATGTTGTTGTTCTGGGATGGGTATCTTGGGAGAACGGAGTTTGGATGGGTAGTTTGGTGCTCTGTATTGGGATTTATTATATCGAAGTACTCTCCTGCTCATGGAAAATGTGATCTGATAAAGGGAATATACTTACCCGTGCTTGAAGGAGTTTAGCGCGTACCGAAGTATCATGATGGGTTGGACCCTGAATGGTTCACACATATAAGCTCCACATTATGGAGTGAAATTCATAATCTTTGACCTAGAGAAAATTACTAGTCCAGACACATGCGGCATTCGGCATTTCAAATATGCAGCTGTGTCAGGTAATTGTATAACCTTCGCCGGTGGTCCTCTGTTCCTGCACGTAGCTTAGATGGCTTCATCTCCAACCAACCGAACATAGTTACCTACTATTCTTTACCTTGAATATTTCTGAACAATTGTGTTACAAACAATATCATTATAGGATCTGTAAACAAGGACAATATCTGTGCCAGAAAATGTCATTTCCGTTAGTCTAAATTCATGCTGACCTCTGCATAACTCATAGCCATTCGATTTAAGAAATTGGCGCGACGCAAACAGTTCATTCTTATCTCTCAGTTGAATCAAGACAATACGTCACATTGAATCAATTTGTGCTGATAGCTTTGTCTCAGCCGCAGGAAATCCCACGACAACAATAAAAGATGTCGACTATAAAGCATAGAGTCCGACTAATACCCGACTTAATTTCATATCTCCATCTTGAAGCACTGTCGATAAACCTTTGCGCTTGGATTTCCATTCTGCCAAATATGTTGCACGATCCAAAAGTTTCACTTCAACAAAGGCACCATCAAACTATACACATTTTCTGGATCAACCTTCTCCTTCAGGTCCAGAACTTCCTTCACGTGAGACCCAAACACCTTCTTGAGCACATCATCCGGAGCAGCCGACAGTGTGTTCAGCAGCGAAAGATACGCCGTCGGAAGCACATTGCCCGGATCAGTCTGCAGAATCTCATCTGCCGCCTGCGCCGCCCACTGCTCCGTTTCCGCCCTACCTTCGGCCTCCGTCGCGAACCCCAGAATCTCGAGCATGAAATGCGGTTCCCTCGTCCCGAACACGGAGTGACTCTTCTCCTCCGCAGACGTACCTCGTGACTCATGAACAGAAAACATCGTCCCCGGACTAGAAGGCATGCGTTCGAGAATCGGACCGATCTTCTCGGCTACCTCGGGCGTGATGCGACGGACGCTATGCGTCTGACTGGATCCATACATGGTTGGTGGGATGAGAGCGGCGTTTGCGGCGAGGTGGGCTGGGATAGTGGTCGGGGCGACGGTATTCATGATTACTGTACCCAGACTGGTGATCTTTTCGCTCCAGCGAAGCCCCTCCTCGGTGTCGCTGCCACTCCAGGTGAATAGGGCTGCATACGCCCGCCCGTGTGGACTGTTGAATGCGGCTTGTTGGATGGTGAGTTCCTTGGGAATACCCGCGTCAAGCAGCTTGTTGTATCCGGCGTTGAACTCGATCACAGATTTCTTGATGTCCTGCGAATCGAATATAATGGCTCCGGTAAGAACCTATGGGTGTCAGTCCTGATCCCTCATTAGATAGAGACGGGGTGACTTGCACTTTTGATCGGATAAACCTTAACTGTGATGTCCACAATGACACCAAATAACCCGCCTGCACCACGGATTCCCTTTAGAAGGTCTTCATCGGCAGTAATGATCTCCCCGTTGGGGTTGATGACAGTCGCACCGAGGATCTGATCGACTCCTAATCCCCAGTTTGCGGAGAAGGGTCCGTACCCCCCATACATGGCCCAACCGACGTAACCGACACTGGGAATTGTTCCAGTCGGCGTGGCCAGTCCCTCATCCCAGAGCTTGTTGGCAAGTTCCTGTTGCAGGATCCCGCCTTGTATGATGGCGGACTTCCGGTCGCTCGAGACCGTCACGGCCGTGAAAGCCCGCAGGTCAATGACCAGGGCTCCCTCGACTATTGCTCGACCTTCTAGGTTATGTCCGCCCGCACGGATAGTAAATGGGATGCTATGGGCCTTGGCATATTTAATGACTGTGCTTACGTCGGTCGGGGACTGCGGTTGGATGATGGCGAGGGGGTTGTCGAGACGGCCGTCGTGGAACACCTTTCTGGCTGCGGGGTAATGCGGGGAAGAAGGAGGGATGAATTTAATGGCTGGGTGGTCTTGAAGGAAGGCCTCCAGGGCAGCCAGTTTCGCATCAACGTTGTCAGCCATGAGGGAAGAGGGATGTAGGTGGATTTGATGACTGAGTGATCAAGGTTGGCGGGGGGGGGGGGGGGGGGGGGGGGGGGGATGTAGTGCTGGAAGACAAGGCTGTACTCTTGGTCGGCATCCCCACTTTATAATCACCGTCATAATGCATAATGGGCGTCGTTCCTTGGCTAACCAACGCCTACCAGCGCTAGGTCATATTGTAGATCCTGTACTATATCCTCTCTAGAATCACTGGCAAGAATGGCCTCGGTCTTGAGGCATATAACGTTAGTGCTTATCAGGGTACCTGCATCCACAGTGGAGTCAATTGATGTGGCCTCTATTTCCACCAACTCATTGGCTGCTCCGTTTTGTATGACCCAGACCATCCAGCATGGCCCTATCAACCCGCTCATCTGTCCGAAGTGGTGAGCTGATGAGGCTTATCCCCGTGGTCCTAGCAACGCACGTCTAGGGCCATCACAATCTCGCGTCAGCATCTACGGAAAACGCCGAATATATCCACCCTTGACTTCGTTCCTCATTTATAAACATGATATCTATTCCGCTATAAACAACCCGCAAATCTTAATCAATTTACATCACATCGATACCCCCAAACCAACCCCCTTAGCCAACCGATACTGCACTGTATCCCTCATCGAAGGAACCATCCACGGCAACTCACACTCCCCATACTCAATCCCCACCAGCTCAAACCCACATTTACTCAACACCCTATTCGACGCCGCATTTTCCACATCACAAAATGCATTCAGCGAGTCGATCTCTGGCTTCAAATGCCAGAACAGCGAGCTAAACCCCATCACCGCCTCCGTCGCAAACCCCATCCCCCACGTCGATCTATGCAGCGTGAACCCCACCTCGGCTATGGGTTCCGTTCGCCATGTGCCTATCCACCCGACAAAGCCCCCGGGGGTGAAGACGTCATTGGGCTCTGTGGTAGGTTTGAAACTGTTGATGGTTTCTTGATCGAGGTCCCGACGGATGAGAATGGCGAAGTTATCGCCCGTGGGAGCTTCGTCGGGGAGTAGTAACGACATCCGTTCTTCGGCCTCTTCGAGGGTGCTGCACACCCCGTAGTTGCTCCATAGCGTGGTCATGGGATCGGACCAGACGGCGAGCATCCCGGGCGCGTGCTCTTTGCGTAGGCGGACGAGTTCGAGTCGGTCTGTTTGCATTTTGGGTTTGAATTTGTCTTGTCCGGATGTAGGTGAAATTTGTAGTTGATATGGATATTAGGGAAACAACACGTCTTGAATCAATAAAATGTAGAAGACGATGACGAAGAGGAAGAATTGAAAGATCTTCGAGAAACGAACCTTCATTCAAGTTTTACTTATTGGTGGGGAGATCGGGACGATCTGTACGAGGCACCCGCATCGTTCTGACGCTAACCCTCATGCTGCCGAGAATAGCTGAACTTGTGACCCACTTGGGAGAGAGGCTGAGTCTTGGGCTGAATTTTTTTATACAGCGATGACGTTATTCAACCCATATATAGTCGATTTGTACTTGGAGAATTTTACGTGTTTTCTATTATTTGACTCATGTCGTTATTATATGAGAGATGCGAATCTAATCAATATGTGAACCTAATCAGCCCGCCAGCCTGCAAATCTGAAGAATTAGACATTGAACGGTCTTCTCCTTATTCCATTACTAGATAGCGGGCAACTGCGCGCGGCTGATAGCAGCAGGAGAGGGTAAGCGGGTGAAGCTCGTGGACAAAAGTCGACAAAGACTGGAATGTTCCCCCATTGACCTGGGTGGTTTCTTTTAAGTCTTATGCATCGCACGGGGGATCTCCTTCGATGGAATTGGCGATTTTGGAACCCGACGATATTGGGGTTGACTGGAAGCCAAGACTATGCTTCCGTAGCAGTCATCTTCCTTGACACGGAAGGTCTGCATCGAATATTTCCATTGATAACCTAAGAGGAGCTCATGAGTGATAGAGAAAATGGTATGCAAACTTTCTACAGTTTTCAAGACATAATGGTACCGTCCTGGACCGACGGCACCATTTTCAGCTGCTCTCACACGACTTTTGGAGGGAAAGAGCTATAAAAGAAGTGGTCAATCCACACCTCTTACATCTTATGCAACCAGACGGAGCTTCAGGTTCAAACAAACAAGCTCATTATTCGATCACGTTTGATAAATATCGTTTTTGTGTTCCACAATCTACTGGGAAAATGGAGGATGGACACTTGAAACCCTTTCAACCGGCGCACATGGTCCCGGGAGTGAAATATTTCACCGACAACGAGGAAACGATGGTTCCACTACCACCCAATGAGGTTTTGCACCGCCTGTGGCCGAGGCAGGGAATAGTTCAGTGCATGAAGCGGTCGAGGTTTAGGAGTGTGATTCAGCACATCGTTCCCTGTCTCACTACGGCCGGGAACCGAATCCCCTTTGTAGTTAAGGCTGGATTAGGGGTACGAAAGGCGGAGGCCATGGCGTTGTACTTGATTGCTCGGTATACAGATGTCCCCGTCCCTACGGTTCTTGAGGAACAATTTGGTGGTCGGTATGGGCGGATCAAGATGTCCGATATGCCTGGCACCACTTTGGCGAGCAAATGGGATCACCTTAGCAGTGACCAAAAACAGACCGTGTGCAGTAAGATCTGGGCCTTGATTGCCTCGTGGAAAGACATCACACGCCCAGCACGATTTCAAGATGTGTGTTGCTTGGCCGACGGCCAACCGATCCAGGACCTGCTTCTCCGGGACAGTACTACTGACGAGGAACAGATTGGCAATCTTACCACCGGCGCTCAGGTAAGGGAGAGGATCTCCAAGAACTTTGACATTTCAGGGAATGCAATGGCATCAAAGGCGATCCCGGTCACAGACCAATTTTGCTTCACCCATGGAGATATCGATCCCAGCAATATCATGGTGGATGATGACAATAACATGACGGCCGTAGTTGACTGGGAATGCGCGGGCTGGTATCCTGATTATTGGGAGTACGCCAAGATCATGAAGCCTAATGGCCATATAGACTTCCAGAACTGGATGCATGCCACGGCACCGAAGATCTGGAATGTGGCAGCTATTAGTTCAGTCCGCGCCGCGATTTATATGGCTAGGTATAGGAATGGGTTACCTTAATATGCTTGTTTCCAGCTTACTGGCCACAGTGTTTGATTGTCGGATCTGCATTTCCTTCATGTTTTTGCTTTCTGTTCTTGCTTTCTGTTTTTGACTTCTGTTTTTGACTTCGTTTTTGAGTTTTGTTGAAGCAGATTGATATTTTTGCAGAATGAGATTGATGTTTTTGTTGAATAAAATCTATGCGTTTGAAACCACACACACTACCACCGTCCACATAATATCTTGTAGCGTACTCCGTAGAAAGCATGTAAGTTGGTTGTATAAGTCCGAATGGGGAAGTTCTCCGAAGATAGCTCCCAGTGGGTATGTTTCAGATCAATCTCCGGTTAAATGCAGCCTTGTCACCGGGAAAAGACGGCGATCCCTGCAGAATGTAACATCGGGTTGCGGGGTGCTATAGATCGACAGTCACGTCAATATAAAAGTCGCGGGAGTGGCCTGGTGTCGGACCGACGATGCTCTGCAAACCGGGCAGCCTGGAAAATGTTGTTCGCCGTCCTTCTCTCCCTGGCGGGCCTCGCCCACTCCACCACCTTCTCAACCCAGTATTTTACCGGAGAGCTTGATGAGTCTTCGGGGGTCTTGAGATCCCTCAAGTCCTCTCTGGATTCCTCTTTCGACTTCTCACCATACGATGTCTTCAACAATCGCAGCGGCGACAGCCACTACCACACCGGTGACCTGACTCTGCGCTATCGCGTGGGAAATGCCACCGCGTGGATTGACGCAGACACTGTCACCAATCGCGTCCCTCTTACCAACAGCACCACCTCTAATTCAATCCTCTCCTCCAACCTCGATAGAACTATTGGCAACGTCTCCGAAGACCATCTCTCCATCACTCGCGCCTGGACCGAGTATGAAGGCGATCTCGCCGTGAACTTCACCCTGACGAACCGCAACTCCCAACCCATCGAGATCGGCAGCCTGGGTCTCCCGATTGAGTTCAACAGCATCTTCACCGACCGTACAGCGGTCGAAACTCTTCAAAAGTGTGTTCTGGTGGATCCCTTCATCGGTCTGCAGGCCGGATACGTTCAAGTCACTCGTCTTCTCGGACAGGGTCCACATCTGGTCATCACGCCTCTCGATCTGGATACCAAGTTTGAGGCGTGGCGGTTTCTGACGGAAGATACGGATACCTCACTCGCGTACCAGAGTCAGGTGTTCGAGGGGAACTATGAGTGGCAGATATATTCGAAGGCGTACGCGGAGCAGGAGTGGAAGGGTGTGGAGCCGTGGAATTCTCCCACCTCACTAGTCTTGTCCCCCGGACAGTCCATTTCCTATGGCTTGAGGTTCACAGCGGTTTCGGATGTCAAAAAGATTGAACCTACTGTCTTTGCGCTTGGACACCCAGTCGCTGTTGGTATTCCCGGATATGTGGTCCCTAAAGACCTTGAGGGGCAGTTGTTTGTGAATACTACCGTTGGAGTTGGGACTGTGAATGTATCTCCGGACAGTTGTCTTTCGATCACATCCCTGGGCTCGAACAACGGGAACTGGATTGGATATAAGGTGTCGCCAAATCAGCAAGCCTTTGGCAGGTGCAGGATGGAGGTTGTTTATGATACGGGCGTCATACACGCTCTTCATTACTACATCACCGACACAGGCCCCAGCACACTTGCCAACGCCGGTAACTTTCTATCGGAGAAGCAGTGGTATACCGATACATCAGATCCGTTTGGACGCGCCCCCTCCATCATCACCCACGACAAGTCTGTGGACGGCCCTGTTCTCCAAGATAACCGAGTCTGGATAGCAGGTCTGAGCGATGAGGGAGGTGCTGGGTCTTTTGTGACGGCTGCCATGAAGCAGTCTATCCAGCCCGTTGCTTCAGAGGTTGCAAAACTGGAACAATTCGTGAAGGAGACCGTTTGGGCGCGATTGCAACTGACTAATGGATCGACCCAGTACGGCGTTCGGAAAAGCCTGTTCTTCTATGAGCCCTCGGCAGTTCCCGGATATGATTACAGCTCTGACTTCTACTGGCCGGGGTCCTGGGATAAGGATGCCGCGTATCTTTTGGACAGAGCTTACGATTACGTGCACGTGTCCGCCCTTTACTGGGGACTGTACCGGGCTGGACGGATCGCCCCGAGCGTGTTGACTTTACGGCCGTCAAC
Organism: Aspergillus ellipticus CBS 707.79; assembly: GCA_003184645.1. Lineage (NCBI taxonomy): Eukaryota > Fungi > Ascomycota > Eurotiomycetes > Eurotiales > Aspergillaceae > Aspergillus > Aspergillus ellipticus. The sequence continues at coordinate 95,100 of KZ825893.1, read as the reverse complement.
GTGGTATTTGGTGCAGTCCTATAAGACGTGAGTCTGTGGTTGAAATAGTGGGAGCTAAGCTAATACTGGGAATAGAGTATTATTTGCATTTGGATCCCAACCGGATGGAAGCGAGAACACGTACTACAATGATCTTGGTCTGATGGGAGAAACCGTGTGGATGTATCTGCTCAATGATCTTAGAGCGGAGAACTACACATCGGAGGCGACAAAACTGGAAAGTATTATGCGCTCCCGTGCAGAAGCATGGTCAACGCAAGAGGATCCTTTCGGAAGTGAGCAGGCATGGGACTGCACTGGGCAGGAGGGGGTGTACCTATGGTCCAAGTGTGTCTGTCCTCAATGGCTGTTCTACATTTCAAGCTAACTGTGTTTAAGGTACTTCAACTATACGGATACCGCAGACAAGACCATCGCCTCGATCAGAGGATACATGCCGACTGTAGCTCACTGGGGGTGGAATGGCAATGCCCGTCGATACTGGGATTTTACGTATGCCTCCTAAGACTACCTATTTCATGTGCAATTGCAACTAACTCCAAGAAGAACGGCAGGCAAGCTCTCCCGCATCGAACGTCAGATTCACCACTACGGATCCAGCCTGAATGCTCTGCCCATGCTTGAAAATTACCGGTCGCTTTCAGACCCAACATCCCAATCCAGCATATACGACCTCCGCGTTGGCTACGGAGGAAACCAGGGCCCAACGACCAATGTCGGAGATGACGGTTTCGGGTCTATGTCATTCCATTCATTCCCCGAGACACTCGCCTGGGACGACTATACAGGTGATTACGGGCCTGGGTTCTTGGGGCAGGTTCTGGGTGCCGTAGCAGTCGTATTGCAGCACCCAGACTTCGGATGGGTGAGTTTCGGAGGAAATCTCGTCTCTTCATCTCAGGGAGACAGTGATACCTTGGTGCTGGAGCCACGAGATTCGGCCCGCAGAAGGCTGTATCTTGCCGATCTGGGCTTAGATGTCAGCATTGACGCCGGCGCTATTCAGCAGGTCACAATTTCGTATGCTGATCGCCAGGTGGAAGTGGATCTCGTCGATCGGGTGGAGGGCTCGGGGGCGGTGCCTGCCACAAGAGCAGCGGTGGAGTATGCTGTAACCTCTGTTTCTGGGGGGGAAGATGTCAAACTGGTGGAGGATGGCTTAACGAAGGGGAGATACGGGTGGGAGGCCAAATTTCAGTCGGGCAAGGCCAAGGTCGTATTTGAGTGGTGATGGAGCAGTTAGTCTGCCGGATAAGCAAGCATATATCCTGCAGGTGGAAAGTGCTGTCATCGGCCTGGCCCATCTGATAAATGTTTATCAATCTCCATCCCTGGATTTCTCCCATCGCCGATCGTTCGTTAAAGCCTCAACGTCCGAGCATCTCCATGCGGAAGACCCGGTTTTCTTCCGTCCAGCTGAAACAGTTCCCACAGGGCTATGTGACTTTAATGGGATTTTCTACCCGCCAACTGACCGATCTAACCTTAAGAATAGAGAACTTGGCTACATCCGGAAGTTATCAGCGTGAGGCTGCCGCAGAGGCAGACCCCCCGATAGCGCTGTCTGCCCCAGCTTCAATTTCGGTCACAAGTTTAATTATCTTCTGTCTTCCAATGCCAGTGTGTTCTCTTTCCCAGTAACCAAACCATGGATGATGTTTATGCCGCTTCATTGCGGCAAAAATATCCAATGGAGACCACAGAAGCAGACGAACAATCACCCTGTACCCAGAAAATATCTCGTTCGCCACCCGAAAGCTTGGGGCTCCTAGCCTCACTCGTCACGATATACTGCTTCCTCCTAATTTTCTCATGGACAGTCACCTGTATTCTCGCCGAGCGTCCTCTCGACTGGCATGCTTCTACGCCCTCGTGGGGTGCTGCCAGCCAAATAACCTGTGCGACTCAAACACTTCTGGGAGAGGTTGACTCGGACGCTACAGCGACATTCTCCTGCAGCCAACGAGATCCTTCCAAGACATGGCTGAATGCTTCGCAACTCAGCGCCACAAAGCACTGGCGACTTGCTGCAAGAATGATTGCATCGGTCATGGCGGTGCTAACCATCCCGTTTTCCTCATTCATCGCCGCCCGTGCAGCTGTTGTTTACGCCCAAACAGCAGACAGTGCCCGGGCATTTAGCCTGCGGAAAATGCTCGCGCTTGCGGATCGAGGGTGGTGGAACCCGTTCATCCTGATGCGCCTTCTTTTTCCGGGTGGCTGGAGGCAGAGTGGCAGTCCACTCTTGCTTTATGCATTTGCTATTTGTGCTTTGGGTAGGATAATCCAAGTTTTGTATAGGCTGGAGCTAACAGGAAATAAAGGCACCTTGAATTGGCCGTTGCAACAGCTTCTCGTGTCACAGGAAAATATTTTTGTGGCAAGTTTCCTCGCACAGCCAACTCCTTTGCTCGAAGATGCAGATATCATGGGCTTGTCTCAAGTACACTCCCTCATGACGATAGGCGATACCAGAGCTTCAATCAAGTACGCCAGTCAGTACGACTCCCAGCCGAGCATCTGGCAAACTCCAGACTCGGTTTGCAACACATCTATGAGTTGGGCCTATTCGTGTGTGACAACCAAAACGAAGGAGGGGTCTGTTGCGGAAATGTATCCTCTTCGTGGGAACAGTTCATTCGTCTCGGTCCCTGCAAATTCCATCACGACGGGGATCATGGAGGGACATGCATTCCGCTTCAATACATCTGTCACTTCCGAGGAGGTTTCGGAAGATGCATTTCCGGACACTTGTAGTGGATCGGGGTCGTTTTCTACATCCACAGTTGCTAATCTATCGGACTTGGACTCGTCCTACAACATTCCCGACTCCGCAAAGGGAGTCATGGAGTTCAAAGTGTGTGCGACAGGCGACTCCCAGCAGTTTCCGTGGAATCTCACTCGGAATCGCCAGGACATTGAAGAAGCGGTGTACATCCAATTCAACGCCGTTGCGATGAGCTTCCTGACCAACGGGTCTCACACCTCTACTTGGACACAGCGGATCCGTGCGAACACCTCAGCGGGGTACTTTATGCTTCCGAATTATCAGAACAATGGACAGGCCGGTCCGCTACTAGAGACCTTCAATCTTTCAGCCGCCCATGATCCCGAAAACGTGATGATCTCTCAGAGCGAGGAGATGAACCCGCAGGACCTGAACAGCGAGCAAGTTCTCGGGTACGATTATCCCAACCCAACCATCGTCACCTCCCCAGCCCTGGGCCCCCTCCTAACAGCCACAATGGCCCTCTTCGGCCCATCGACCTTCTTCGCCGATCGCGCCAACTCAACTCCAACGCTCAACACCACCTCCGCCTCCGTAAGCGAATGCTCCGACCCCGTCCCCTTCTCGTACATCTCCGAAACCACAACCAACGACAACACCAACTGGCGCTACACTCCCCTCGGATCCTGCGCTTCCCCGTCGAATACCCCCTCCTTCAACGACCTCAACGCCTGGCTCACCCAACTCTTCGCAAATTACGATTACCCGGAAACCGACAACGTGTTCACTCAAGCCGCCTTCTTCGCCAACAAAGCGAACCTTGGTCGCGCGTCCACAGTGCAAGGCTACAGCCGGATTCTGTTCAAGGATGAGGGAACTGGAGTGGATATCTTCCGCATTCGGCCGTGGGCGATAGCGTTTATCTCGGTAATTATCGGTCTGCATATACTAGGACTGGTAGCTTTGACTATATATGCCGGACACCACCCGACCTGGACAGAGTCGTTTGATTCCTTGGCTATGTTGAGGATCGGGGCGCATATTGCCCAGAGGAAGGATTTGGGTACGGCGTTGCCTTTGTTGGGGCCTGTGAGGTATGTTTTTGCTTTTGAAGTTGGGTTATGTGGGCTAATATGGGTCGGTAGGTGTGATGAGACTGGAATGTTGGATCATTTAGACGGGTTTGTTGGGGAGGATCCCGATGCTTTGGACTCACATGATGCTGGTCGTCTTGTTCTGGGTGGAAGGGGGCGGTGGAGGAGGGGGCGGGGGTATCTTGTCTTTGATTAACGCGTGTGCTGGGCTCTTTTTCCCCTTACAGTTTATAATTATGCACACAGAACACATCATACCACTCAAGAACAAGCTTTAGCAGTGACCAGGATATTGAAATGTCTGCCACCATAGAGCAAGACTGCAGCAGATTGAGGATTATGAAGAGCTGACAGAACAGAAACTGGTGGCCTACCAATCTCTTGGCCACCCAAGACTATGTCTAACAGTCGAGGGAAAGCTTCTGCAAGGGCTCCCATGCCTGCGCCAACAGCTCATTTCCCAAAGTGACAGCTTCCCTGATGGTCCCCATCCATCCACAATCTCTGATCTTCGTATGAGTTAATTAGGCGGTCATCTCAAACCATCACTACATAATACCCTTTCGCCCAGTCCACACTTTGACGATGACCCATGCTAGCACCTCTACTACAGCCCTCATACCTGTACAATAATTCATATACACAACCCCTTCAATTCCAAGGATATAATAATCAAACACATATAAACTGAGCGGAGATCCTCAAAATCCCAACGCCAACCCTCTACCCACAATCCCATCCCAATAACCATCCTCATCTCTCTATCACAACCGATAGACACCCCTCCACGCAACCAACCCCACCAACCCCCCCAAACACCCTATCCCCGCCCCTCCCACCAAAACACTCAAACCCCTCACCACCACCTTCCCAATACTCTCTCCCTTCCACTTCCCCTTCCCCTCCAACCCTTCACTCTTACACTCGCCCTCCCTCTCCCCCTCTCCAACACCCCACCCCAACCCCCAAACCCCAACCGCAACCCCCAAAACCATCCCCCCCAAACTCCACGAATCCACCAGCCCCTGCCCCTCGCTCTCCAACAACCGCCAACTGCGATCCTGCCACTCCACCAACGTCTTCCCCCACATCGCCACCGGCAACGCCAAGCCAGACAGACTCATGCCTACCACAGCGCCAATGGCCGTTGGCTTTGCAAGACAAATCAAGGTTTTAGCAATATAAGTGGGCTTTGGTTTCGGAGGTGGCGTTTGCACCGGTAGCGGTAGTAGTGGTGGTGGTGGTGGTGGTGGTGGTGATGACGAGCATGCAGGTTTAAGAAAAGAGCGGGTTATGCCGGCGAGGTACCCTATTCCGGCGCCGAGTTGGAAGCCTCGGTGCAGGACGTGTGTGGTGAGGATTAGGTGTGCGAGGGGCTGGTCTTCGGCGTAGGGGGGGTGGGGGAAGGGGGTTGGCATTTTTTTTTTGGTTGTTGGGTTGTTTGTTTTGGTGGTGGTTGTTGTTTGGAGGGGTTGGTTTAGGTATGTGGTGGTTGGTGGTGTATTGAATAGTGTAGACAATATTGGTGGTCAGTGGGATAAATTAGATAGTGGAGAAGGAATGGGCAGTTGACTATTATTAATGCTACTGGGTCAAGGCCGGAGAAGTAAGCACTAGTGGTTAAACATCCCGGAAACCCCGGGATGCTTAGGCGGAATCGGACTAGGATCATACGATTCAGATGGGATGGTAGGACAAGGTGTGCATTAGTAGGTTGTGGCTTGCAGGTTATGGTGTTATCTCATTTCATTCGGGGTTTTCGGATGTCTTGGTTTGTTTGACTGAGTTACATGAGAGTTGAGCTTCATGGGTAATTGTATGCGACCATTTTAATTCAATTTGGTTTTCTGTACATGGGAAATTGTTGTGCAATTCTGGATTCTAGCCTGGTTTATTATGAGATGTCGTTCTGTAAGTTAACGCGTGGATTCAACTTCCTATGTTTCCCGCCAGTTGTCCTACAAGGCTACAATACAAAATTGAACGCATTACCAAATCGTGAGATTATTAAAATTTGAGAGTCCATTGCATTCTATATCTTGTATTTCCATTCAAAAATATTGTTTCAGCCCACTCGTGTATCGTTTTACTGATATTCTAGCGCTATTGGTTCCGGATAGCTGGCCAGTTGACATTTCCTGTACAATGTTGGCTCGATAGTCGATATTTTGACCCGTAATAATGCGGTCATTGGCGTCTTTGTAGAAGATTGAGTTGTCTGCGATTGACGCATGGCAACATCTTGGCGTAGTTAGGGCCGAAAATATCCTATGTCCTCGGTCTTCCAATAACCATAATGATCAATGTCACTCGGAGTGTCCCATTCGCAGATATCACTATTGTCCGAACAGCGCTGGGGGCGGGCTGATAATCATTTGTGTCCGCCAACAGGATAGTGCAATACGCAACGGGGAGATGAGTTGTTCCCTGTATTGAGGGTTTCAGGAGCAGGACCAGGTGGAAAACCAGGGAGTATCTTCTATCTTTGTCACATAAATCAGTACCACTCGGCATTGGTTTTGGCGGCCTTGAGTATGCCATTTTAGGAGGCGGGAAGTGGAGGAAGGTTTGAACTAGAAGACATCTTGAGTTTGACACGGTGCGGTTTATACTGTAGCCAAAGACTTTGTAACTGCTTGAAGTGTAGAGAAAGACTTTGCAGGTAGCGCGAGAAGTGCGAACTAGAATTGGATCTTAAGAAAACCGAAATAAAATATTGTGGTTAGGGTTTTCCCACAAGACCCAAGTTTACCTTGAACTTGCATGGGCAGAATAGCGTCAAGATAATAATGAATAAAAAGGGGCTTTATTGCTGGAAGAGGGGCCTTTTACCCAACCCATGGGCTCTTCGATGTTTGTCCGTGTTTCTAAACTTTTGCGAATATGCTCCGATGATTTCAATTCCTTAATGTCGAAACTGACATTACCGGTAAATATTATTGGACGGAGATGTACCTTATATAGATGGATCTTTGTTGACTAGGCATATCTTACACCCGACCCTGAACCGAACTAGTCCTCTTGATGCTCAGAGGATATAATCCTTTATAGAAATGACCGCAATAGGGTAATTTCACAACACATGGGGCCTGCTTGTGAGCTGTAATACTTGTGGAACAAAATCAGCCAAAAGAACGAAGAGAATCAAACAGCGGCTTGTGCCATAGAGGATCTCGGAGACCTTGGTATCCGTAGAACTCTTTTCGTATCTCTGCATAGCACCCGACTATCAAAAACGGTCGCTATAATTATATGTCGACAGGTTGTAGCTGGAGTGGATCGATTTTTCAAGATACCAGAACAGCCAGATAGTAGACCATCGTGATCTCCTTTCCTATACAGTTAGAAGGATGGCTGGTCATTCATGCGATGGACAAACCCGGAGAAGTTTCACAAATCTAAATGCGTTTGCGTATGGTTTTCGAAATCCGAATGTTCTAGGGCTACGCAGCCGATTTCATGAATCTAGGATACTTTGAGAACCAAATCACTGCTCTAAACTCTATCGTATCAAGACACCTTTCCTTCGTCCCTGATAATGTCCGACGCTCTGATTTGGGTGCTTTGGTATCGGATAATATCTATTATTTTCGAGAGCTAGCGTCGCTCCCATGTCGATTTCAGTGAAATTTGTCCCATGTGGCTGGTAAAAGACCTCTTCAGGAAAGAACCACTATTTCCACGGTATGGTTTTCTGCACAGACGTTAGGAACGACACCTGTGTCAAACAGGGCACTCCGATCAAGAATGCCTAGCTCTATGATATATCTCGGCTTTTGCTATAAAGCCACATATCACCGTAATAGATGACGCATGTCCCATGCTTCTTGGTGCATTTTGTTCCTAGTGCAAACTCAGATTGGTCATTGCGTTTTGTTTTTCGAAAAGCGCAAATTGTACCATGTGTCGTGCACGACTTCCGGACCCTTCAGGGCGAGGTTCCAGGCGCAGGAATTTTAATGGCGTTCGGTGTGAATTTCAAACGCTCATAATGCAATCGATCAATGAGAGAGCCTCTATAGTCTATTATTATGTTGGTTCTCGAATCTGCTGTCCGGGTATTGAATACAGACGTGTGTTTCACTTGAGAATTTCATTAATCACCCAATTTGAGTTGTAGATATCATATACATATGTCGATTCTGAAATCTTAAATTGGACTTCTGACTTCTTCTCGGTTAGTCATTGTTAGCGTTTACCTATGTTCGCTGGTTCAAAGTCTTTTGAGGCAATTTTGGTTTGGGGGATCGAGTCGGATATGTTCCAGCTTGAAATATGATATCCCAATAAGTCATATGGACACCAGTAACAATCTTGAGTAGACCTTTCGGCATCTTTCTTGGGCACTGTAATAATTGTGATCCTGAAATATTCCAGATAAGTGGCGAGTTCCAGTTCTTATTCCTCTCGATCCTATATGTCGCAAACGAATCAAGGCGAACCCAGCGCCACTGTAAATGAATGCCACATGCATTGTGGTAAAGCGATGGATTGATATCCTCCACTGTTACTCCCCTATATTATAGCACCATTCTTCCAATGTTACCAAAGGATAATAAATTCTGTATAAGTGGACATGGAGCCGTATTTTAGTTTGAGATCCCCCGTATAAATTGCAGCTTGGGCTAATTTTTGGTTCCTAAAATCAGCTTTCTGAAAGCATTCTCAAAATAGCAAACGATGGACGATAATTTCATCGGTGTCCATATGAGCATACGCTTCAACCATGTAATCCACTGCCTTAAGATGTTCGCGTCTTGAATGGCAATTGTTTTGAAGAAATGGGAGCATGGATTATTAAGCATTGTCTGATTTTATGACTCCGATAAAACGAGGTCTTGCCATTATCCCCGGTTAGGGTTTGCAGTAAAATTCTCTGATCAGAAAATTCTTTCTCCTCGCACCCACGAAAGCCTAAAGTCCACCGGTTTGAGAAGTGTCTCATGGTTAATTTTTAGTTTGAACCTGTGGCGATAGCAGCTTGACATACTCCGCAGTATGTACTTTAAGCCATGTCTGATGCGGTATCCCATCCGAACAACCGAAGGTGCTTATAAAGGAAACATCTAGGGGCTGGGTATCAGATCTTTCCACTCTCAAAGATATTGTGGGTTGTCCACATCGTCTCCGCATACGCAAAGTGTGTATCAGCCTCCCATGAAATGTGTATGTATTTCGTGCATCCAGTCTATAGATTCTCTGGTGATCAAGATAGATCTTTGATCATACCTCTGTTTCGAAAGACCGCTTCTAATGCCCTGCCATCACAATTTAAAGATTACGCATCCCATGTTTGGTTCTTCAGTTCGGTATGTTTTCAAATATAGTCCATACCTCTTCTGCAACGTCAAAACGGAAGGTATTTTGACTGAATTCCAAGCGGCACATCCATCTGTACCTAAGGTAGTCTCTAGGACTTCAGAGTATGGGTTTTGAGCGTTGAATATGGCCAGAGTCGAGTAGCTTCCAATCAAGCCATGGCTTTTTTTTTATGGATCTGGGGGAGAATCGTTTTTCTCAGCTCGTCGAAATACGTTGTTTCTGACATCAATAGCACTTGTATCAGGTGCTCGACCGTATTGCTGACTATTTGCAGCTAATGTTGATGATGATGCATAGAGTACAAAAGACATCCATTATATATATTGATGATAAATATTTGCCGTTCTTATTGCCACTCAGTCGATATCGTCGCTAATATCGAGACATGAAATAATGATGGGAGGAGAGAGAAGAGAAGGGGAAATGACTCAATGAGATTATTTATATTCAAAATTCTGGGGTGGTTGATGGGTATTCCCAGACTGGTTGATTTATTCATTGTATGAGCAAGGATGGAGTGTCACTATGAGCAACGAATATGGCATTATATATAGTAGATTGGCTGTTCAGGGGAGTCGTCCGGGAACATAAGGAAAATTTTCATTATTTAAGTGAATTAGGGGGCTCGGTAGTAGTCTGGATGAAGTGGTTTATGGGTGGAGGTATTCACGGCCAAATATTTGCATACAGTTAGATCTCTATTCCACTCACGATGGCTGGGCGTGGTAGATACAGTATATAGGAAATTTCGAAAAGGAAAAGCAAATAAAGGAAATGATGGAATTGCTTCGGGGGGGGGGGGTAAACCTCGATTGCTGTGTCCGTGGACACGGAATGCCCGCAAAGCTGGTAATCAACTGGTGAATATGGTTGGAACATGGACTTGGTGCAGATATCCAGTCCCAGAACAAGGGACCTTGGATATAGGCGCTTTCTAGGCACCACGAGCAGTTCTATTTCGACTGGTCCAGGCTACTACCCCAGGACAGATGATGTTCTCTGGGAAACATATATAAAGTAAATAAGACGCAACAATAGATATTAGATCAAACTAATTCGACACAGTGCTCACAAACAGCAGATGGCATAATCTTACCCAAACCAATTTTATCATTTTTTGTTTCGCTCCAGCTCGAATAAGAATTGACGTTTAATATAAAAGAGCGATGTCAGCGCCTGACAGCGGATGTTTAGTCCACTAGTGTAACACAAGTCCTCATTCAAGACCAGCTCATGCAGTCCGAAGCATAGACTTTGCCAGTCCACTTCTTTCCTTTCCTTGAGCAGATTGTCCACCTCATAAAATATATGAGGGTTGCATCGCCACACCCAGTACGATAGGGGCAGCTTCCACTGTAAAGCGTCCATGACATTGGGTACATTATTCAACGTCTCATGGCATAAGGGCCTTTCGTAGATCTTGTCAACAATCATCATTGCGATTTCAAGGGGGGGATTGCAAATTGTGTTTGAATTATGGTGTGGATTTGGCCTCTTATCTTCCGTTTTCGTCTGTGATGCTCCGGCAATCAAACTTTGTATTTCTGGAATCTTGAACGGATTTCCCGGGCGGTCTCTCCGGTCTCTCCGGTCTCTCATTTCATCCCATGTCCCCCATGGTATAGGCTTCCGCTCGATTGTGGGCCGGTACCAATGTCGTAAGACCATATCGCCAAGGTCTGTGACTGAATAATGGCCTTGGACCATCCAGAAAAATCTTTCGTCTGACTTTTCTATAGCTTGGGTAAAAATTGATTTCCAGGCCCTTCTTATAGCCTCAGTCAGTGCCTGTAAATTCTCCACCGCAAGTCGATGCCCGATCATCTGGTCCAGCATTAGCCAGCAATGGGCATGAATTGGGTGCCCAATTCGATGGCCAAGCATCTTGTTCTGGTCCGGCATATGCAGCTGACCCCAGAGATAGGTCCTATTCCATCTGTTACCCCTCGTACATTTTCCCCAAATGCGGGCTTGGTTGGGGTTTGTCAATACACAGTTATTATAAACTCCGTGCGGGGACCCTTGACATATTCCTGAGATACTGAGACATTCTGTGGTGGGGTCGTCAAGAACTAATCATATAATTAAGTAGCTCAGTATGACTGTGGCGAAATAGATATAGGAGGCTAGATCTACTTACTGACTCGGAAAAGGGAAGCCCACAGGTGGGGATCCCTAGTAAATTCTTTTGCTTCCAGATCCACAGCTGGAACGATGATATTTGGCCTTGGTTTTCTCCCTACAAACAACTCGGGCCACTCTTTCCGGACATCTGTTCGCGAGTGCGATGTGAATTTGTACCCTCATAGTACACAGTGGGCATGTGCGCAGGGCTGGTGCATCACAGGAGTCTTCATTTTGCAGAATTGTATTGGGAAATCAGAGAATCAGCTCGAATGGCGAGACTGGACTAGCCTGCGGAATCCATGTCCGCAGTGATATCATATTGATTCAAACACGTCACATTCCGATTGACACTCGCTAGCCCGAAAGGTAAGAATATATTCAAATAATGATATTTATTTCACATTTCTACTATACAGGAGACGGACCTACTGCAAAACTTCCACGGGAACATCAACGAGTTTGTCGCGGATGTAATCGACGAAACCCTTTCCGAAACCATCCAGACGACTGGTGCTGCTCACACCACGTCCGAGGATCCCATAGATGACAAAGTGTACAGCTTTAATATTAGGAAACTCGACGCGCTCAAGGAAGAATTTATCGTCCCAGTCTCTGCCAATCAGCTGACGCATGCGGTCTTTTGTCATGTATGATCGAAGCCAGGGCCAGTGGTCTGGATTGGTGACAAAGAGTCCACAGTTGAGGTTTCCCCCCTTGTCGCCCGATCGGCCAAGAACGATATCTCCTAGCCGGATTTTCTCGGCTGGGCCTTGGAGGAGCTGGTGACCATCTGGGTCATAGCTTTCGCGCAACACGAGGTCTTCGTACTGGGGTGGGTGGCCGGTTGGGTAGGAGCGGATCGCATTGGGCGTATCGATGAAGTTGATCGTCTCGTCAATGTCAGCCTGTTTGATTATCGCTGGATAATAGGCGAGAAATGGAATTGGGATAGCAGTGCGAGTATCCAGCGACGAATGAAAGCCTATAGGAAATGTCAGGTGAAGTTTATCTGTTAGAAAAGAAGCAGAACGGACCAGAAAAGTGTTTGAGAGAGATCTCTTTCATGGCCTTCGCTACGACAAGTATAGCGCTCTCTGAGCGGGAAGCCATAAAAATCCTCAGATAGGTAGTACTTTCCTCTTGTGCTGTCGGGTCGGATGCAGGTGTCCCAATCCTAATGACGTTAGACAATACTCATGAACAATATATATACCAAGACTTACCTCTGGAATTCCAGAGTCTCCAAGCTCTTTGATGCTTTCTCCGAAATAAAATGACGAATCTGTGTTTCGAGGAGATCCCACTTCCTCGCCGTCGCATACCCTGTTGCATTGAGCAAAAGCTGAGCTTCGTATCCTCCTTTGTAGAAGACTGCAAGCTTGGTGGTCGACGGTGGTGGGGATCCGCGAATTCCGGAAACATGTACACTATCATAAATTAGTTCAGCCAAACTAAATATAGCAGACCATGGGCTCTCCGAATAATATTACCGATCTTTACCCGCGCCCTTGATAGCCACATCCGCAATATGAGCGCTGACATCACTGTTGAGATAGGTTGTTCCTTGAAGTTCGTACAAGAACTGGCAAGAAACAGTCTCTTCATTCACAACTCCTTGCGTATTTTGATGCTTTGTGATTATGCAGGTACCATCAGAAGCAATCTCAGCAATAGGGAACCCTGGAGCGATAAGATCTTCCAAAGGGTATCTATCGAATCCAGCAAAGTTACCTCCAGTCACATACGCAGAACATTCGATCAAATGACCAGCGATCAGAGATCCGGCAAGCTCGTCATAATCCGTCTCAGACCAATCATGCCAGTACCATGCCGCAGCGATGACAGGGCTGGCGTCTGCCACTCGACCGCAGATGATGATGTCGGCGCCCCGTCGAAGACCGTCCACAATGCCACGCGCTCCGAGGTATGCGTGGGCTGAAACCATAGGAGTAGGCTTGCCGTCATCGGTGTTCAGAAAGGCATAAGTCAAATCCGAGGGAATGGCTTTTGAGTTTCCGGAATCAAGATGCCGCATTCCCTCCTTGCTGGTAGGCATGTTTGGCCCAACGCGAGAATACAGGTCATCGCCGAGTAAATATGCGACACGAAGATCGAGATTCTTCTCAGTTACCTATTTCAAAGACATTGATCAGCACTTATGTCCAAATAAATGCCTGTTAGTCTGATTTACCAAGGCTTGAGTTTTCAAGGCGAGAGCTTTTGGATCCAGTGCACCGCCGTTGATGACTACCCGGATGCGCTTCTGTGCAATCACATCTATTGTCTGCTGAAGACCTTCCCAGGCAGTCTCTTCATATCCAGGGTGCTTCTCATCCCTCCATGCCTGAGCATTATTGGCAAGATTGACCTCTACAAGTACAGCTTAGCACCAGGAAGCACCAAGGTGGAGAAGCAAGGGGTGGCTCTACCTGCGAGGTAATCACCCGTGATAAAGTCAACGTCGCCTAATGACGCCTGTCGAAACATCTCATATGCTGGATCGCCTGTACCACATCACTTAATGTAAGCAGGACATTTTAAAAAAGTGACATTACTCACCATGATAGCCGGAGCAGTTGGCAACCCTAACAGGGCGCATTCTAGTTTGACAGGGCATCGTATGATAGTTCGAACTTGAAGTGGACTCCCAGAATTGACAGATGCGGGGTCGCAATATTCCTCAAGTTTCGAAGAATCTGTTCTTATGTAAGTGTCACACAAAGTGGGATAATTAGAAGAAGGCCGGCAGACCACATGGAAAGGCTTGAGAATGATATATCTCATGCGACTATTTGAGTTTTATAAGAACCCTTCCCAGTTTATGCATGTCTTGAACGCCCTGTTCCATAAACAGTGCTGATCGGTGGCTTTCTCCGTGGACTATGGACTCAGATTGTGGGCCCAGTAGTAGTATTGCGGCAAAGGCCCCTCTTGCCAAAACATTGTGGACGATCAATTAGGATATACAATCTCCGGTGGAATCAAATGCTCCAATCAATAGCCCCTGGTTAATTAAAACTTGGTTCGGAGCGTCATCGGTGAGCCGATCGGGTGGGCCGAGGGATTCGGCCGAGGGATTCTTAGCCCGTGGCCCGTGGGAAACTCTCTCCGGTCCCATTGTATATGAACATCACAATACCCCTCACGGAGTCAAAGCTTGTCCTACGATGTCCATTAATCTCCGATCTTCCGCACTCTCCAATTTCAATTGACGTCTGTTTCCTTTGGCGCTCTTCCAGCATAGTCAGCAGGATGGCCCCGGCTCATGAAACTGTCCCCGGGACTGAGGTATACGGTCCGGGCACATTCATCGACAAGCAATTTCTCCCGGTCCCTGAAGATGCCCGACGGGTATTTGAATTCCTTGCTTCCAGCACCCCAGGCTTTACTCAAAGCAAAGCAGCATGGGACACCGTTCACTTCGAGGGTCGGCCAGATCCTATGGTTCAAGGTCCGATCAAAGCACCTGTCATAGCGGCCGCATTGCATGCCATGACAGGTCTGGTGGCAAATGAGCTTCTGGAGCTCCGAGAAGTGAAATCGGTGGCTGAAAATAGCGTGACTATCGATACTGATCATGCGGGATTGTGGCTCGGCTCTGTATTCACTGCTTATGTGAATGGGTCTGACCTGTCAGCAATAGCCCGGTCGGGGAAATTGGAAGACCTCTTTGATCGCGACTTCCAACAAGGCTTTGGCCAAGGAATTTCCGGTCGAACTACGGCAATCTACCAGACAAAGGATCCTCGTGTCTGGTACCAGCTTCATGGTTCGCTGGATGCAAATGCTACCCTCGGATCGATGGGAATCAATCCCGATGTGACATTCGATAGCCGGCAAAAATATTACGACTATATTCAACAGCATGTCAGCAAGTGGTCACCCGATGAGCTTGAAATGCACAATGTGCGCCAAGGTTTGTGTGGAAGCATTTGCTACACACCTGAGGGCTGGAGGAAGACGGAGATGGGTAGACGCCTGGCCCAACATCCTTTGGTCAACGTAACAGCCGAAACCTACGCCAAGCCCACCCCTCAGGTTCCCCTAGCCAAGGGACTATCTGATAAACGACCACTGGCAGGGGTCAAGGTCCTGGAGATGGTGCGTATCATCGCAGGACCGCAGGTCGGAGTGACGTTAGCATCCTACGGAGCGGATGTAATCCGGGTGAACTGTAGCCGACTGGCGGACCTCAATGTATGTATTTCACACGTCTCTAAGGTGTCCCTCGAGCTTGGGAATCGATTTTTGACCAATATTCTCTGTCGCAGGTACTGCAGCTAACATTGAACGCGGGAAAGAGGACTATTGATCTTGATATCAGTCAAGCGGAGGATATGAAACGCTTGCATGAGCTCCTCGAAGATGTTGATATTTTCGTCCAAGGGTTCCGGTTTGGGTCACTTGACCGCAAGGGGCTGGGTCTCCGCGACATGCTAGATTTGGCTGCTAAAAGGAACAAGGGAATCATTTATGTTGACGAGAATTGCTACGGGCCGGATGGCCCCTTCGCCGAGCGCCCTGGTTGGCAGCAAATTGGTGATGCTGCGTCTGGAAGCTCGTATGTCATGGGCCGGTCGCAGGGGTATGAAGACGGAAAAAGCGTCCTACCACCACTGCCAGTGTCCGATATGATAACTGGTCTTGTCGGCGCCCTCGGTGCGATGATTGGTCTAAGAAGACGAGCGGTAGAAGGAGGCTCGTACCATGTCACTAGCTCTCTTGTTGCTGCAGATGCGATTTCACTGGAGAAGGAGATAGGGCTGTACCCACCAGAGGTGGTTCAAGACACTATCAAGCGGTGTGGCTTTAAGGAGATCACTCCTGATCAATATGTGACTGAGGTTCTGGTCCCAGTCATTGATGGTTGGAAGAACGGCCTCCCACACTATCTGGACGAAGACTCGAAGTTCATGACGACATTTGAAGAACCAGGACCGTGGGGCCGTCAGTCAATCTTGAGACCAGTTGCAAAGCTAGGTGCTGAGGAAGCGGCGCCTAGATGGACTTCTCCCCCGGTACCTAATTGCTATCATGACAGAGCTATTAGTTGGCTTTGAAGAGTCCCTGAAACCTGTCACACTGAGCCCAGTGTTTGTAATATATTTTCTTTTGGATTAAAATAAAGGCACTCTCACCAAATTCTACGGTTCCTCGCCATATACTGCTAGTCCCGACTAATTCTCTTGTATATCGCCTTCCGGTCTCTGGCCACCGGGGGTGAACGGAAAGGAGGGTATTCCCGTCATAAAGTCCTGCCAGTTCCAAAACGGAGGTAGTGACCATTGCCAATTTGGCATCAAATCTGACTGGGTTTCCAGGGTTGGCAAACCGACATCCGGACCAGAAAGATGTGACAAATTGCTAATTTGATGTGTTCTTTGCATATCCATCATAGACGCATCACCTGATGATACAGGAAGCATATTATAATCGGCTGGACCGGTTGAGGTTCCAATACCATCTGCACGTATGCCGAGTGTGCTGGTATCTTCACCGGCTACGGACTGTTGGAAGCGACTAAGCTGCTCTGCGACAATAGCTTGTCGCGCAGAGTGCTCCATATCAGAGCATACACTCAATATGAAGTCAGCATATGTACCAGGCTCTTCGGACGCAGCAGCTGCGAGAAAGTCGATCGTTTCTCGGACCATGGCAAGATCGGTCCTGGCATGTGGATGTCCAGGATATGCGAGGATTCTTAATGACAGTGGCACAGACGCTGCAACTGGGAAATACAGAACATTCCTTTGCGGGTCTGGGTTAGCTAGAAACTCTTTTCACTTGAGAAAGTCTTATGCTCACCACTTATAAGTTGACCCCAGCAGGGGTATTTGATATTGCAGAGCCAATGCGGAGCGAGCCGATTCAAGAGTGTGTGAAATGATCGCAAAGAGTTCCTCTCGAGAGGAGGCATCTGCAGTATTCACTTGGAACATGCACGCCTGGTAAAGATTAGAATAACAACAATGGTAAGCAAAATGTAACCGAAGTAAATGCTGCGCGAAGTAATGAGAATCGCATGTAAATGAGCGATGAGGTTGAAGTCGTTGAGGAACCTTGCTCTTCCATTCCAAAAGAGCTTCTTCGCATAGTTTCAGTTCCTGAACCACTTTTCCGTTCGGTTGTTGGCGAGCAGTTACTGTATACAGATGTCTATAAACACGCCGCTGTACCAAAGATAACTGTACGAGTAGACGGAAGAAATTGATCCGCGTTCCCTCGATAGTTATAATTCCCTTGCCATCATGAGGGTTCTCTGCAGGAAGAGATGTATCAAAGTCCTCGCTGTCCTGAATCGGTGGGCGACCCACTCGAATGGAAATATCTGCGTCCAATTGAAATGCAATCCAATATGTTCGTCTCCGTTGCTCTTCTTCGGATGAGGGTACACCAGACGAATTATTCCTATGCAGTCCCATTGACTGAGCAAGACGCATCGCCGCTGCTGCAAATATAAACAGGGCCTGTGGGTTAGGCGTGCCTTGGAAGTAAAGCGCCAGTCCTAGTAGCCCCTGTACAGCAGAGAGATCAGCATATCGTAGAAAGATTTCCACAACGACATTTAATGCATTCTTCACATGCCCCAGCGACTTGTTCCAGTTGCCGCTAGCGTCAGATGCCGCATGCGCTCTTTCTCTATACGCTATTGCCAAAGCAATGTTGAGAGAAATCCACCATGAAGCGCTGTCGTCTGGATTCCATGAGTACTGTCTCTCGACTAATCGCATGAATGATGTCTCGTCAAAGAGGGGAATGGCTTGGTTGAATGATGTGAAAAATTCGCTAATCAGTTGCAGCGTCTCTTTCTTAGATGGTAGAGGTTCAGATATACATTGGTCCAAGCCAGTTTGCAAGGCACGAGGCACCCAGTTTGAAAGCTGCCACGCAGTTGCACATTGCCGAGGCACACGTTGTCGGGCTTCTGTCCGCGTCTGATTCCCTGATCCACTGACGATAGTGTTGGGAAGAGCTGAGAAGGCAGAGGATGCTCCTACGGGCGGAACTGTCAATCTTCAGATGAACATGTAAATACTTGGAGTTAGACCAACCAAAATAGCGCATCCTGCCGTCCTGGACATTTATCAGATAAGCTTGGTCGTTAGCCCCACCACTGCTGGTAGAACAACTGTGGTCTTGATCCATCAACTCATCGTGTTTAGACGGATGTTCCCGAGTGTCCAGATGGCTTGGTTGACTAGACACAGCATCGCTTCTCGACAGTCTAGAAGGCGAATATGCGCCTTGTTGAACCTCCACACTATGTTGCAGTCTATCTCGAGGTCGGTCAGACCGTAGCTGCTCTTGCAGACTTTCAACCCGCTTCTCCAGCTCTTCCACATACGCTCTATCCAAAAGTCAATTTCCTCCTATCAACAAGAAACAATCGAACTGTACCGGCTAGAGCGACTTCGACGGTCCACACCATCCTGGTAAGCACATTGTAGATTGAAGGCATGACATGGTGAGCAAGCCGGGCGCTTCCCATCACACTTGACCTTCTTCCGCCGACATGTATTGCATGCCTGCATAGGATGAGTAAGCTTAGTGCACACTAGACAAATCAGAGCTGCTTACTTTGGCCCGGCGAAGAATTTCCTTCGAATCTCAGACTCCAACCATCACAGACACATGATTTTTAGATGTCTTCAAAATTAAACCAGCAGCCAGACCTCTTCTCAAGATATCGAGCGACACAAGCAGATGGAACGATTGGAGATGAAGCCAAAGTACGTGCCGTACTTCCGTATCCGCCGTTCACGACGCAGACTAACCCAAGCCAGCCTAGTGCTCTCCTAGCTCCGCCGGGGGAAAGCTCTCCCACCGCCTTCCACATCCATCAGCTCCCCGCGCATCCTCCCTGGCTGATAAGCCCGCTATCTTCATCATCTATCCAAGCTAGTGGGCATATTTCGCCTTCGAATTTCCGGGTTGCCCCTCCCTCTTAACCTCTCAATGCATTGAATCTGCCTCCTCACCCTCCTCAACTCATACCCCTCTCCTCTCTAATCGACAATCCCTCAACCCAATACCACCCTTAAAACACATAACCCTCCCACTCCGACCAAAACAACCCCCCGAATCTACCAACCATGTCCACCACCACCGACAACCCCCAACAACAAGAACAACACCAACAACAACCAATCCCCGTCCCTCCCCACCTCGACCCAACAACCTACCCCCGCACAACCACCAACCCAGCCCTAAACACGCACATCACTCTAACCTACACCCCCCTGGACCCCAACGCCGCGCTCACCAAAATCTCCTCTCCGAACGCCGGCGCAAACGTGCTCTTCCTCGGCACAACACGGAATTCCTTCGAAGACCGCCCCGTCTCCCAGCTAAGCTACACGGCGTACCCGCCCCTCGCGCTGAAGACATTATCTGGGATCGCGGAGGAGGCTGTCAAGAAGCATGGGTTGTTGGGCGTGGTGATTGGACACAGGCTGGGGGATGTGCCCATCGGGGAGAGCAGTATTGTGATTGCGGTGAGTGCGGGACATCGCGGCGCGGCGTGGAGGGCCGGTGAAGAGGTGCTGGAGTTGTGTAAGGAGAAGGCGGAGATTTGGAAGAAGGAGGTTTTTGTGGATGGGGATGCGGAGTGGAGGGCGAATCGCGATCGGGATGCGGAGGGGGAGTTGGTGCATTAGATCTTGGGTTGGTTTTGTTTGGTTTGATTCCGGGGGGGTGTATGGGGTAAGTTGAGTTTTCGGGGAGAAGGTGTGGTGAGATGAATAATGATAGATGTGTGCAATGCTAGTTGACAGTCTTATTTTACAACTGCAGAGAGTAGGGTATTTTCTATGATACACGGCCTCGCGCAACCCCCAGTCCTCGTTTAGTCCTTCCGGAGGGGCTTTCCCTCCCGCTTCCAGTCGTTGATGTGTTCCATGATCGTCCTCGTGGCCGACTCGGGCGTGTCTTGACGGCCGATACACTCGACAAAGTCGTTGTCGGGGTCTAGGGTAGATTGATAGTTAGCCTCTGCATACTCATAACTTGCAGGAGAAACCCATACCCATGAGGTAGAAATAAATGCTGTGATCCACCAGATAATCCTCCCCGGGCTTGACATCCCGCGGCGTGCTGAAGTACACCCGGTACTGCTTGCAGACGTTCCGGACCGCCTCATACGTCCCCGTCAACCCGATGATATCCGGGTGGAACTCCTTGAGGTACTCGCGCAGCACCTCGGGCGTATCCCGCACGGGATCGCAGGTGATGAACACGGGGAGGAAGACATTGTCGCCCTTCGTAGCCTCCTTCACATTATCGATAATCTCGGCCATCTTATCCAGCTCATCGGGGCAGATATCGGGGCAGTGGGTAAAGCCGAAGTATACCTATAGCCGCACCGTATGTTATTAGTCATAAATCCCCAGACATCGAACATGTAAGACGGGGAAACTCACAAAGCTATACTTCCCCTTCAGATCCTCCGCCGTGAACTCCTTTCCATCCAGATCCTTCAGCGTAAACGGTCCTCCCACCTTCGGCTTACCGACTCCCTTGCTCATCTCCGCGATCCGCTTCCGCTCCAACCGCTCCTTTTCCACCCGGAAGTAGATGATCATACCACCGCCCGTCAGGACGAACAGCAGCGCGGACTTCCATGAGAACGGACCGGTAGAGTGTCGGCTCTTCAATTGGCCCATTGTGGGTGCGCGGAGACGCAGTTGAGAGGTCGAGAAGGCGCGGTGAGAGGCAAGCAGGCCATTGTTGGCGGTTCGGAGGTGGGAGAAGGGGCTGCTGGTCTTGTTGACGGATGACAGCGCAGTTTGGGCGGCGCGGGGGGCGCTGTGCTCGATGGGGAGGAGGGCGGAGCGAGATGCTCGAGTGAGCATTCGGCCCATAGGTCTCATTGTTGAAGCCATTGGTGGGTTGTGATAGGGTATGGAGCGTGGCTGACCGAGCGAAGTTTTCCGGAGGATGCGGACTGCGGCGGTGATTTGGATATCTCCAGCTCGGCCCGGATCGATCGTTTCCGTACACGGTCTAGTGTAAAGGCCTAAGGCTTACACACGGGAGATCGCACGAATCACGTGGGATGTGTGTGCAAAGACAGATTGGAAAGCACTTTGGTTCATCTGAGATTCTCTGAAACGGATATGGTAACTAATGTAGGTATATCTAGATGATCCAAGCATACGTCATGAAATGTAGAATTACAATAGTTACACCCGACCCTGCCTGATGACGCCGATTGTGTCCAACAGAAGCACTGCGCGCGAAAACCGGAGCTGGAAATGCTTGCTATGCAATTTATTGCTCGCTGGAAGTTCTGGTCGCCGAAGGGACAAGGGAACATGGGTTGAAAAAAATGGAACAACGAAGCATAAATGTAGGGAAACCGGAGGAGCGAAAAGTGGTATTCTGATACTGCGCGAAGCAAAAAGGCAATGCAAAATTCGGTATAGATGATAACAAGAAACGAAGGACGCGTCTTTTGGTGTCGGGAGTTGTTCGGATGTTGTATGTTCGGCGGCGGCGGAGGTATCTCACTGTACACTTCGACTGGCTACGCTGGCACGGCTAGGAGTCGTCCGTGGCTCCTCTTCCTCGATCACATCGCTGAGACGTGTAGGATGGCGATGGCGTGGGGTCATAGATTCCCATCCGGTTCCTACACCCCATCCCGAGCCACTGTAGTCGACAGACGGGGTGTAACCCTCATACGGAGGCCCCGACGTGGTGGGCATGGTGGTTGGAACGTATCCGCTGTCTTCCACCGATCGCTGATCATATTCATCGCTCGCTTCGGACATTGTGGGGGGGTAAACTATTTGACCCTGCGGAGTGCGGCGGTAGCTGCTGCCAAGTTCCTCTTCGCCAGGTTCGCTACTGGCAACACTTGGAACGTATGAGCGGTCATCATTCTCGGAGACTGGCCGGGGGGGGTATGCCGCCTGTTGCTCATAAAAGTGGCCAGGGTACTGTCTCTGAGGCTCTGCAGATGTCGGCGTTGGAGGCTCCTGGAGAGGCCTCTCTCCTTCCACAAACGGATCAGTGCCTGTGGGTGATGCGGGTGCATCTGCATAGAACTGGCCTTCTGTTGGAGCGGTAGTCTTGGGCACACTTTCACCTCCAACGTATGGGCCTTCCCGAGTAGGTGGACGGTTGGAGCTTCTAGGAGGTCCTGGGATCATGGGCACAACCTGTACTCCTCCGACCAGCGTGGGCTCTCCGTTACGGAGAGAACTAGTCCGGTCGCGTTCTTCTTGTTCGCGCCGACCCAGCTCTTCCCACGCTCGCCGAGCCTCTTCCTTGGAAATCTGGAGTTCCCGGCGCATCTCTTTAAGTAACTCTTCGGCGCGAACCTTGTCGCTCTCGGCCTTCTGCAAGGAGGTCAGAGCATCAGACCGCCCCTGCCTTTCAGTCCTAATTTGCTTCTCCAACTCTGCTTGTACCTCCTTCGCACGTTCTTGATCCGCGCGGGTGTCGAAAAACCAACGCTGGAATTTGCGCTCAGATGAAGCGCGTAAGCGCTGCAATTCCACCACCGCGTGGAAAAGATTCGCGCCAGCTGCAGAGAGATCGGTAACTTGACGTGCCATTTGCTGATTCAGCGGATCGCGCTCGAGCCCTTCATTGTTCTGTTCAAGCTTCCGGATCCAATACCCGGTCAAGCCCTCCCAGTGGGACGAGAGCGTTTCCCACCGTTCGAACGCATGGGGGAATGGGATGCGACGGGGTTGCTGTTCAGATCCAGAGCCACCTGGCTGATTCGAGGCAGGCTGTGCCTGCTTGGACAGACCCGCGGAGCTCTGTGGGGCAGCGTGCTGCGGTTGAGCCGGGTTGGGTTGTCCTGCCGATGTAGTCGGCCGCATACCAGGTGCACCACCAGTCGGCGCCTGGGGGTCCTGACGTCGAATTGAGCCAGACCGCTCCGGGATCTGCGCCCTTCGCTGCGAAGTTCTGTCACCGGCAACGCCAGCAGCATAAGCCTGCCCCTGCACCTGAGCCTTGGTCTGTTCCTGCTGCCTGTGCTCCGCCTCATCATGCTCCCGACCCTTAGCCTCTTGCTCTGCTTTCTTGCGAGCCTCTCGGTCTCGACGCTGTCTCATAATATCAGTGGGCGTCCGCACACCACTTGGAGGGTGTGGGTTCACGGGAACTGGACCGCTCGCGGCCCGAGAAGATCCATTTTGGGTACGGCCGTTAGCCCCAAAGCCGGGCGCGCCAGAGGGACCTGCGATGTCAGACATGGAAGCATTCACTTCCTCCCAATCGAACGTGAACGGGATCGGCTTGCGAATCGCTTCTTCTAGGGTCCAGAGGATCGCAGATGCTACGCGCGGAGAAACGCGAGTGGTCCTGTGCGGCCAATATGATTCGCCTGGCCGCGAAGGGTAATCTTCGGCTGCGGAGTCGGCTTCGTCGTCGTCTTCAGTTTGCGCCTCGGAGAGGGCGGGACGCAATGCAGCGACGTCTCGTGTGTGCTCGGAGATCGGTCGCACCAGCACCGGAATCGATTGCTCTACCTGGAATGGGCGGCCCGAAACATCTACCGACGGGGGGCGCTGGGAAAGACGTGCTGTTCGCCGTAACGAACGAGTACTTCCCACGGCACTCGAGGGTCGCAGTGAGCGATGACGGGTAGAGTCAGGGGAAGGATGGGGAGCAGCCTGCTGCTGGCGTTGCGGTGGATGGGTCGTAAAGGGTGTCGGGTCGTTAAATTCGTAGGTCTCGTCAAAGGTGTCGCGATTGCGATGAGACACCGCTGAGGATTGAAGTGGATGGGGCGGAGAATAATGCGACGACAACGTGAGAATTGGGTCTCAGCCCCTACTGTGTACCAGAAGGCTCCAGGAACGCGGGGCTTGCAATGGTGGGTGGGCTTGTCAACGTGTCAGGAGAAGCTGCGCAAGTGCAGCACGACACGGACTGGGAGAGGGTCGCTGTCCAACACACAAATTGAACCCGCGGGTGGGATCCACGGTAGGTCAGTACGAGAATGCTGCAATGTGGGTATTTGGGGTTCGAAACACGAACAAAGCACAGGGGAAGGGGAGGAGATTTCGGAGCGAGCCACGCGACTAAAAGTGAGCGAGGACGGCGAGGCAGTGGCTGGTCGAATAGGGAGAGCCGTTGCGGAAATGCGATGGCTGGGAATCGGGATCTTACCTGGACACCGGCCAGTAGTGGGCGGACGACTGGATCGCGCCCTGCCAGACCGCAACAAGGCACTGCTAGAGGCTCGTAGCAGTCATGGAGCAGAGGGAGGAGGCCCAATGGCTCCGGCGGCGAATGCAAGGCCGGTTGACGGCGGTCTGAGTTGTATTGACACCAGCCAGGTGTGAGGCGGACGAGCGAGGAGAAGGAGAGGAAAGTGAGACGGGAAAAGGTCGGGGGGAAGAAAGGCCAGCCGATCGATCTTTTCCTACGGAGTACCCAGTACTGTGACCCAGCAGTCCCAGGCCCCGCCCGCCAAACTGGAGGTCCGTCCGCTCAGGTACCAGAAACACTCCCCACCACCCGTCAAGGGAGCAGAACTGCACAAGGGCGTCATCCAACGCTTCCACTTCCACTTCCACTTCCAAGTCACGGCGGGCCCCGATCGCCCTCCCACTTACGCCTTGCCTGTCCACCCCCGACTGGCACCCGTTGCACCGATGGATGAAGGTGATTCAGTCCCCCCGTTGGTTGGACAACCTTCCACCTCTACCTAATCCTCTCTACCCAAGGTGAATCAATGAGTTTCCGATCAGGCGATCACTACGGAGTACGTTGGGTGCTCATCCTGCGATCGGAGCTCATCGCCTCCAAGAAAGGACCCGGAAGGGAGCAATCCCCAGCGTCTTCCTCGCCCGGAACGTGGATAATTGGATATACTACTACTCCGAACGGAATACTCGGTGCGCCAGGCAACGTGCGACCTGATATTCGCCCGCTGAAGATTCATTGCATCATCATCATGGTCCCGTCGCAAAAGAAATATATATATAGAAACCAGCGCTAGTCCAAGCTTTGTCCTCGCCCGCCATGACCCAATCCCGGGCTGATGTGCTGGCGATTCCTGAAGGGGATTTAGCCCCAAGCCATGATTAGGTAGCTGCCAACTAGCTCCGATGTACCCGGCACCCCAAGTCCGGAAATCCCAGCCAGCTCGCGGGCTGTATTTCGCGGCAGCTCAACACTCCCTGCGCAGCCCCTCCGTTCAATCTTCCGGCGACGATCGAGGTTCGAGGGAACAGCCAAATGACAGGGGCTCTGAAGGTTCGTGTTGAGTCTTGCGGACCCTGGAGTCTAGACGGTGGGCACTGGGCAGCGGACTGGTCATCCAGAGACTCCACACCGGCTCCATCAGAAGCACAGGCCCAACGGTGACGATGACGGATCATCATGGGCTGGCGATTCTGCCTGCGCGGTCGCACGAGAAGCCGCTACGACCGTCCGGAAAATATTCCAACATCAACTCCCCGTTGAGGATATATCGAACTCGTTCCCTGTTTCAATGGTTGCCGAAGAGATCAATAGATGACCCAGACTAATATACGGTGGCGGTCCACTTACCCGATCCTGCCAGTTTTTGATGGTGATCTCGCGTTCCAGGCGCCATCTCAGACCCGGGGTGGAAATTGGACCAAGACGTTTCAACAGGTGCGAACTATCAGCATAATAGCGATCGCGGGAGTTGCGAAACTCAAGCAAAGGATAAGTCAAAAGCAAGGGCCATCCGGGTCGGGTATTAATTGAGTTCAAGGAACCAGTCCGCCCGGTCCGGTTTCAGACCTATCGAAATGCCTTGCAGAGGTCTCACATCCACGATCACGACAACTGCGCTGTCCGTCATTGACACTCTACGTGTGGCACTTGCACTACACTCAGACGATACCTGTTCCTCCCAACTGAGTGGCCGACCGGCTTCGTGCTGTGGGATTCGACTCCGACGTTGGCTTCGATCCTAGCAGTGGGAAGCAACTAGATGGTGTAATACAAGTATAAAAGTTAATCTCTGGTCATTTTATACTGAACTGGCTGGCATAAGTTGAATTTTATGACTGAAAAAGTTCCTGCAGCTGAGGAATGTGTCGGCTTCAACAGCCGGCAGGATCATGCATCTGAATCCCGCGTTCCCTGCGACGAAAGCTCAAGCAACCTGATTCTTGATGCCCGTACCAGTAGATGGCCTACTGAAATATGAACGGCGAGTGTATCAAGATCGCAGGATGCTTGTTCACCTGGACCGTCAACCGGCAGGGTGCCTTTTCCAGTCAGTCGTTGTGCAAAGGTGCACGAAGCATATATATATCTCTCTCTTTGTGGCAGTGACTGGCTTATTGGGGACATGCATGAATCAAAGTATATAAAACCGCATCGTCACGCATGGTCCGGAATGCGGGCCATGCAAGTAATGCTTCCCCGAGAGTACAGATGCACGCTGAATTTACGTTCCGAGCTCTTGTGAACCCGCTCATCCATACTATTAAGTTACCATGATAGGGTACGATCAGGAGTGTGATCAAATTGAGCTACATGGATTACAGGATCCTCTTCCCAAATACAGAATACAGACTGACATTGGGGCACAGGAGGTTGCCCTGAAAAAGCACAGCACACAGTTCAGTATACAAAACGTCAACGGTAAACTGCGGGGTTTGAGTGGTGAGCTTTTAACCATTTGGGGGAGAGCAATGGCCTTGGAAATGCCCTTTCACATGCGAATTTGTGCGTCTCGCGAAGTAAAGGGGAATGCCCGTCATTGCGGCTTGACTGGAGCATGCCTTCTACCCAATGGCAGATCCAACCGGCGGAACAGGGACAATCAAAATTTCAACAGGGTTACCAAGTCGAAGAGCCCAAGGGCGAGTGCAGAATCCCCAGCAAGGATAGAAAAGTCTCTATCGACCGGCAGGCTGGCGGGCCAACCTTTCGGGGAATAAACGAGTGGGGGGAGATGTCTTCTTATACCTAGACAAGGACTTCGATGCTGGTTCAGATAGGTGTCGACAAGAGGTGCTTAGCAAATCCCAGGATCCAGTGCTGGCCTGCAGTATCACGGCAACCTGGGAATGGGCTTCTGGAATGCGGGTCGTGACATAGCTTTCTGCATGGCCAGTCTGGACAACGAATTGGCGCGTGTGCGACGGACTCCGCATAAGCCACGGCGTTGAACTGAGCGGTTACCTACGTAGTCGAGCGACTCGAGCCTAACCAAAGGGTTTGAAGAGACTGATTCTAGCCCCTGAAGCTTTGTGGTGGCCTTCTGTGCTGCCTAGGGTTGGCGTTGTACGGCCGCGACTATTCGCCGCCCAGACATTTCGATGCATTGACTGGCAACCGTCTAGCCACTGTCGCAGATGATCGGCCGCAGATCGGCCATCGGAGCCATGGTCGAGCCAGCGCCGAGTTAGCGGCCGATCCTGGGGGGCATCCCCGGGGGGCGGCATGTCCTAGCGCCAGAGATCTCACATTTGCCCTCTGCGTCCGCTACCAGTTTGCTGGGAGCAGGCTCCCAGCCTCGATGCAGAACCCTGACTGCAATAAATACATGCCTGCTTTGCAGTTCCAGTTCACAGTTCGACTTGGGGTTCAACCCCCGGGGAGCAGTGACATTCCGATTCGGCTTCTTGGTCGGCTCCGTAGCAAAATGGCCGTGGAGAACCGGGCTGGTACTGGCGTGTAGGTCACAGTGGGAGCTGACTGGCAACGCTGTAACGCTGGATATTGTCCTCCGGGGACTGTCAACTGACAATCCTGCGATGGCCCTGTTACTAATCACGACAGGGGGTCGCGGGAGGCGAGGGAACGAATGGAAACACTACCTCCAGGTGATTGTTGACGTTCTTCCTCTTTCAGTGTAAACACACACCAAAGGGGACTGCAGAAAGTTGTAATCGCGAGCCAAAAAAACAGAGCCCCGCGTCAACTGAGTTGCGGATCGGGATTCCGAGGCCTCCCTTGCTCCAGCGTCGACGGCCTGCCGCCTTGCTGCGCATCGCCATCCCTACCGAAGGGACCATGTAAGGTCTGATAGGTCATTGGAGTCTGTGCGCTTGGACAGTCCAGCTCTGTTTATGCCTCTCTGCATTGGCATGCGCCGGGCCTCCTCCCCGGCCTAGCCACCAGGGCCACCATTGGGTGTGCCCTAGCCCAGAAGAGGCGTCGCGGTTATTTTTGGGAAGATATGTATAAACATATCCCTTCACCCTTGCCAGTACTTTCTTCTGGCCATTCTCATTCCTTCGTTTTCTAGTCTCTCTTTTCGACCCTGGATGACCCGCATCTGTGCCTTTTGCTTCTGATGAACATCCTGCATCTCTGAATGTACCACATCGAAATTAATTCTGGCAGCCAGAATTAAAGCCCATGGCTGACGGACACTCTCGGCCTCCCGGCGACGTGAACGCCTTCCCCGGCAGCGGGAACAGATCACAGACGGCGCTTGGCCTGCCTACGTCTACACCCCAAAGAAAGCGTGCTTCATCATTCTACCCAGCCAAAGGGCCGGGTATTGTGGACGAGTCGAACCCGGATCCGTTTTACCTGGAGCACACTCTCACGAACGGTGCTACTTGGGGTACGTGCCGGCTGGACAGTCGAGATGTCCGATGCATTGAGGAAGCCAATCCGTATTCCATGATATCCGTGAGTTCCGGCAAAGAGGCCCCATTTGCTCTCTCAGCTCGCGGCGATCCT
This sequence comes from Aspergillus ellipticus CBS 707.79, assembly GCA_003184645.1. Taxonomy (NCBI): domain Eukaryota; kingdom Fungi; phylum Ascomycota; class Eurotiomycetes; order Eurotiales; family Aspergillaceae; genus Aspergillus; species Aspergillus ellipticus. The sequence continues at coordinate 66,183 of KZ825893.1, read as the reverse complement.
TCAAGGCTGCGTTCGAACATTAATCGGTCGACGCTGTCGGTGGTTGAGCTCGAACATCAGCTGGGACTGCAGCAGACCACAGCCACTCGCCCGTGGGAAGGGCCCTCCGTGAACTACGATCAATCATTCAGCTCTGTTCAGACCGAAGCCACGCCTGATTTGACTCCTAGCAGCTCATTCTCATCCAACTACTCAGCTCCAATTTACCCCGACAGTCTTGGGCAGATCCCGGATCCATTGCCAGTGCATGTCCAGCTTCCTCCTAGTCCTAGAAACCCAGTATATCCCTGTGCTTCCACTCTCTTGAACAACTCCCAGACCACTCTCGCTACACGGCCATCAACACCAGTTCGACAGGCCAAGAACCACATAGAGGCGCCAAACGCGTCGTCCGACACCTTGGTCATGCAGCGAGTAGATAGCCATGATCCTCCGTCCCATCGCGGAAAGCCATTGCCCTCCCTACCGAATGGGGCACGATCGGGAATTGCCCACTCGGGCAGGAAGGGTCCTCCTCCAGCCATCCGGCCTCCCATCGCCGCATCGATGATCTCTCCACCATGTTTGATCAACCCAGTGACCATGGAGCCTCACACATCTCACTTCGACCGGGCAATGTTCATCCCATCCAATGACTGCCAGAGTCCAGTCCCTAGCCCAGGACCGGCATCGCCCTCGATTGAGCGACAACCCACTGCCAACTCCAGCCGAACTCGACCATCTACCTCGACTTCCGAGGCCCACTGCGAGCAATCGGTGTGGGAGTCCGACTCAGACAGCGAATCGTTGGACCCCAGGTCCCTCTCAAGGAAGCCTATGGATACGTTGAAGAAGGTTCGCAGTCGCGTTCACCTTCGCGTCGCCAAGTCGGCACCCAAGCTTCAGAATCCCCCCCACACCCCCTGCCAGCAGGCGCACCCGCTAGAGAAGTTTCCCTCGATGCCTGACAAGCCGCCCGAGGACCTGTGTCCGTCCCCCACGAGAAATACGATCCAGTCCCGTTCGCGCGACATGCTGCGGCCGGTAGGCCTGCCCAGTCTGCGACTTGTCAACCCGTCCTTGACTTCCCTGGGCCAAGTGCGTTCCCGGCGCAACAGCGGACAGGGGCGAAACATCGACATCGACCGAACGACCGCTGCAGCGATGCAGGCGAAGTCGCGCCGGCGACCACGGTCTGATTCCAAGAAGACACTCCCCGCGGAGCGAGACAAGATGTGCACCCTTTGTCGCGAGGAACGGCCCGACAAGGCCATCCTGACTCTCGCACGCCCCCCACTCTATAAACGCGTGTGGGAGTCGTTGCGGGTGCTCGGGTGCCACGGCGAAATTACGCCTCCCCGTCCTCGCCGCCCGATGTAGTTTTTATTATGCGATTTTCTGACCTCTTTCTCGAAAAACAAAAGTCCAAACCGGCGTTACATGTACGGCTATTTACACGAACTATCGAAAACCACTTACGGCCCGTCCCGAGGATATCGAACGGATACCTATGACTTGAACTAATGTTTATGATGCTGAACGCACAGCCCGGGCATCTTGCCGGCGGGCGACGACAACCACCAGATGGACCACCGTCCATTCATGTCCAATGAATAACGCGACGGATCGCTGGGATGATATGTCCCAGGATCCGAATAATGCAATGCAGATGCACTGCGATGAATGACGTATCGATGAGCAACGGCACGATTATGACTCGGTTGTGCTCATACCACTCTTTATTTCCTATTGATTGATGTCTGTCTGTCCGTGTCCACTTGACACTTTTTCCTTGCTGTCTGACCACACTCATTACTGACCACCCACACACTCCCTGATGACTTGTTACTCGTGACTGCGGTCACCGTCACTCCTTGGCACTATCCACCCGACTCCCCGAGTCTCCCATACTAGAAAACCTAGAAAACAATACAACTCTGCGCGAGCAGTTCAACCCTCCCATAGACATAGACCTAATCCGTAGCATCTTCCCAGCAGGCCTAAACCAAAACAAACACGCCACGGCGAAGGAATCCGCCACCCCGACATGTCCAACGGAATGGGTAGAGTATTCCCGGCCAGGGATGCTGGGATCACCCGAATGAAACAATAGCCCGGGGTATGGTTGGCCGGAGCATTTGCACGGATCCCTTGATTGAGGCGGCTCTACGGAGCAGTGGCCGGCGTGGCCGTCTAGGGATGCCCCTCGATGACGCCGTGTGTTAGACAGGTCTCAGGAGGCATCGTACTTTGACCAAGGAGTCAGTCAGTTAGTCCGTATCTTCGTTGGGCTGGCTGGGTAGCATCGATCGAGGTTCGCATTCTTTGCATGTTGTAGTATCGAGCAGTTTCTTCTCCCGACGCCACCATCTAGATATCATTCGAGCTTCTATAATAAGCCCGGCATGGGGGTATGCCCTATTATTGTCGGCCCGTTCAGCCACAGCCTCCCCAGCTATGCCATATACAACCCTGGGTGCACCCCAACCAGCCCGGTAGAGCAGACTCCTGTCGACCGTCGACACAGCCATCGCCTGTCTGGACTGTATCCCTCCGCCACAGACAGCACACCCAGACAGACACCTTGCAGACTCGTCACCCGCCCGTCCGTCCGTCCGGTAGTAACCGCCGGGGGAGCAGCAGCAGCAGCAGGGGACAGACACCCGAGTCAGCCGTCCTGCAAGTGCGAGTCGCAGTTGCAGCACGCATCCGCATGTCTCGCCCACCCATCCATCCATCCACCATCCATCCATTCATCCATCTATCCGCCCGACCCGTCCGGTCGATCTGGACGATCTATTCCGGTCTAGCCTGCAGCCAAACGAGCCCAACGAAAGGGATTGACCAAAAAACTCTGACAGTCTAATCCATCCATCTATCTCCCTTCAGCTCTCCTCCTCAGCCTCCACCTCCAGCTCCTTCTTCTCCACCTCTTTCTTCTCCTTTTCGTCTTTCTCATCCACCCCCTCCTTCATTTCCAACGCCTCCATCACCCCCTCCCACTCCGAAACAGCAACCATCTTCCCCTCCCACTCCCCCAGCACCCCCTCCCCCTGTCTCGCCAGCCTCACCTCCGCCTTCTCCTTCACCAAATCCCCCTCGCTCACTCCCCCAAACACCGTCCGCACATCTAACTCGGTGATCGCCCGCTGATACAGCTTCAGAATCTCTGCACGCCGCGCCTCCCTCTGCGCCTCATCACCATTCCCGCTCCCGTTCTCTGCTGCTGCTGCTGCTGCTGCCGTTGTTGAGCTGCCGTTGGAGGTGGTAGATTTCCGCACTTGTCCAGGCTTCTTTATAACCCCGCCCCGGCTATTACTCTCGTATCCGCGGAGCACGCCCTCCAGGATGCCGAGGATGGTCCCCGCGCGGAGACCAAGTTGTGCGCCGACGGGGAAGCCCGCGTCGAAGCCGGTCTGCACGTGGGTGGATTTCGATGCGCTGATGCCGTCGCGGTAGCCGGCTGTTACGTGTTGGCGGCGGAGGGAGGGGAGGTCGGAGGGTTCGGCGGGGGGGGCGGGCGTCGTGGTGGTGGTGGTGGTGGTGGTGGTGGAGGGATGGGGGGGCGAGGAGCCGAAGATGTCGTCGAGGGTTGAGGACATGGTCTTTTCTTTTTTAGTTTTTGGTCTGGGTGTAGTGTTGTATGGTATAGTGTAGTATAGTGAGTTGTAGTGTAGGTGTAGAGTGTGTTGGTTGGTTGGTGGTGATTGATAGTGAGGAGAAAAATTGATGGCGGGGAAGAGAAGACTTGTCGGCGACTTTGCGGAAGCGGAGTGGGGTCGGTGGGTCGGGTCGGGGAGGATGAAATATGTGTTTATGGTGAGGGATTGCGGTTATTGTAGGGTAAAATAAGCTGTTAAATAATAGCTGGTATTCGTTCCTTGACAGTAAAGTAATTAAGAGGCTGGTTGTAGTCAATCTTATCGCATACACAATGACTCCAGTTAGTATTCCATCAGGTATATATCCCGCCCCGATGCGTGTCAGACCACCACTCGGAGCCTGACTATCCCACGATTCTCCAACACTTTAACCCATCTACGCTACTAGTACTTATAGCTAGCTCCAGTTCCAACCTACTATAAATCACATCACAACCTCCCTTACCCCCCGCCCCCCTCCCAACTTCACCCCCAAAACACCACCCACACCGCCATTGTTAACAATGCCCCTCCCACGACCAACCCGCTTCCTCCTCCTCACCCCCCCAGCAGCCCTAACCTACTACACAAGCAGCACCTTCCTCGCAACCCTGGAAGCAAAATACCCCCCGACAGACCCAACCACAACCAGCAGCCGGGCTCTACGCACGCCCTCGAACCCACAAACCCAACACTGTCCCACCATCGACGTCTACCAGGCCACGCGCATCCCGGTATCATCCCTCCTACGCCACCACGCAGCTCTCACAAATCCCTCCCCCTCCCCCTCCCCCATCACCACCCCAAATATATCCAATAAACCAACCCAACCCAGCCATCCCCCCTCGACAGAAGAAATATCCCTCGCCTGGACAACAACATTCCTAAATACCCGCCTCCTCACCACCGAAGCCAGCATCGTCGGGCTGATATCAAACCGCGTGTACGCCCCAGGAGATACGTACCTCACCACATCTCCATCTCTATCCCAATCCCAATCCCAATTACCAAAACCCCAACCCCAGCCCCAAGAAAAAGAAAACCGAAAACTCCTAAACGGCCTATTCACCATCGAAACCACCACCCCGTCCGGCATCCTGGTGTCATGGGAAATGCCCACCCCGGCGCGCGAGTTCTTTGAGCGGATTGCGCGCTGGGGGTATCCGTGGCGGCTGATGAGTGGCGGGAGGCAGGAGATTAGTGTTTCCGGGGTGTATGTGGTGGAGGGGGTGGAGGTTGTGGATGTACGGTATGGGAGTTCGCATGATTATGAGGTTGTGCGGGCTGAGGGGGAGGGGGGACAGAAGGTTATTCCGGGGTGGGTGGGGAGGGTGCATCGGGTTTATGCGCGGTGGTTGGTTGATTGTGCTGTTGGGGAGCTGGGGAAGTAGATATTTGGGTGGGATTGTTTATGTATAGGACAGAAGAAGGTTAACAACCCCCCCCCGCATCAACAACCGCCCACCCCCTCCACCCCGCATACTTCACGCACACCTCCCACCCATCGCGAATGACCTCCACCCGACCACTCCCATCGCACCCATCCTCATACATACACACATCCAGCCGCGTGGCCCCGGGACTCTTCCACGAAAACGTATCCACATTGGACGAATTCAGCCCGTCATCGAGCACGCTGCAGCTGGTCCCAGCCACACCCTGCGCGTGGAACAGCGAGAGGTCCAAGCTGGTCGTGTTCGGGTCGCAGCCGGGTTTGAAGAGGCGGAGGTCCCACTATTTATTCATCATGTTAGTACATGACATTGCAGGGTTGAATATGAGCGGAAAAGATGTACGTTTCGGGGACGGAGAGCTTCCGATAGAGCGCCCGGAAGCAGCAGCAGGGCGGTTAGGGCTGGGAGGACGGGGAGATGCATGTTGGCCGAGGGATGAAAATCGGTGGTGCGGTCGGTGGGTGGGGGATGGATGGGACGGGGAGGGAGATCGCCCTATATACCCTGCTGATCAGGCACCGCTGGACGGTAACTGTGGTACGCTAGTGCTTCACATCGCCCCGAATGGACACGTGCAGGATCGTGCCTGCCTATTTATGGGCTACGCTTCTGACAGGGTCGCGCAGGTGAGCTGGTGGACGGTCGTACAGTGGGACATGGGGTGGGAGCTGTTGATTATTCAGACTGGTGGAATTGCCAAGGATGTCGTTCAGCTGGGGGGTTCAGCTCGCTTATGGGTAACTGATTTGATGATTTTTCGAATGATGAGCACACTGTCGTATTTGAATATATTTCATCAGATTCCCTGCGCCATATATGGCTAATGAGAGGTTGATACCGCACTGCTGATAGTTCGTCTTATCGCCGGATTGGGACATTCGACCTCGGTTGAGCTGTTGAAGTTTAAATTGTGTAACACTTAAGAAACTCTAGTATTACTGCTCAAAGGCCGAGAATCTTCAAACAAAGACTTCCATATATAAAAACCATCAATTTGTTAGTCAGTCCATGTCATTACAGTGACGCGTCCAGTTCAGTAGAACGGGTGAAAACCTCATGCCCTAGCTCGGCAAGCCGAAGTTTCTGGGGGGGCACTCGTAGACAGCAGTGAACGCAATTCTTAGCCTTTTCCACGGAGAATGACAGGAACTGGTAGTAAAAGGCAGGAGTTCATAGAAATCGACATGGTGATTTATTTCATGGTAAGATGAAATACCCATTGCTCGTACTTAATTACCTCATCAGCGTTCATATCTCTAGCTGTAACCCATTGATCATGTCCCGGGCCCCATCGCTTCCAACATACTAGACAACCAGTCAATCGAGTACTATAACGACCTTATTTAATAGTTGACTCATCTGCTAGGACAACCTCATCTTCCCATTCATTCACAACTCCAACGACCGAGTCAGCGACATGCTACCTCATGTCACTAGCAAAGTCTCTGGCCAAGTGGAATATTCACAACAGTAAAGCCCTTTCACCAAGCTCTGTAAATAAGTTTTCGACATCGATATATCAAAAGAAGTGTAGCCGGTTAATTTTTGTGTTCGTGATGGCTCGTAAACAATATAGGAGAGAATCGAATAATCGAATAGCCTCAGGGGGTAGACCCGAGGGCGTGGTGGACTCGGATGTGGGATAGATGAAAGACAGTTGAGATAGAGAAGAAGGGAGAGAAAATAATAGGCAGATATTTACAAGAGCGAGAAAGAATGGTGAAGCAGCTTATTTCATTGTGAGTGACTAACATAAGTACAGTCACGGCCTACCAGTAATATTGAACAATAATTTGATATCAATAGAATACAATAACACACCCGATTCAATAAACAGAAGATAAAATGATTCAAAAATATAACAACAGAAGACAAAACAAAGGGTCATATTTTATCAAGTAGACATCCATCCAGACTCATCAATCAGTCATTCTGCATTGGCTATACATATCAGCACCCTGCTAATACGAATACCACAGTAGCAATAATATCCGGATAGAATGGTAGCACACATAATACTACTTAATATAAGCTTTCTCACACTAGGCAATTAGCAGATTTCTATTTTTATGCAGTATCCTACACTACACACACTACTTGATTTGCTATCACCAGAGCAGATTTATCTGCAGACCAGCTCTGGATCGAGCTTAATTAATGAGCCTCATTTCCTTGTAACCAGCAATTATCAGAAATCTTCGTTGTATGGGAATAAGATATGGGCTATTTTTGATATGAACCCCCTTTTTTTTTTTTTTTTTTTTTAAAAAAAATGCAGAGGTAAAAAACATTAGAATAAGCAATACTCTCCGACAACTCTAGCCCAGCAAAAAGCAACCAGCAACTCCATCACCGGAGTTGACGCTAGTAACCGCTAATGCAGGAAGCCGACTGGCGAATCAACCCCCCCTTAACCCCCCCACCCCGGCACCGTCGCACAAGCAGTCATCTGAACGACCGGAATCGAATCGGTAGTATATTTCTCGCGTGCATGAGTCTATGGCTACCTAAGTACATACATATAAAGTAGTACTACTATAAATACATACAAATGCAACGATGGGCGCTAGTGTCTACCCGGGGTCAGTCTCCAGGCCCGCAATGGCAGGGCCTGCAGCTTGAGAACCGCCGGCTTAATGAAAAACACAAATGTCAGTACCCCGATCACCACACACAGGATGTTGGTCGAGTAGTAGCCGTCGTGCTTGACGTCGCAGGTGCCGCCGCCGTTCAGGCAGAGCGCACGGTCTGGTTCCAGGGCGCAGGAGAAGGCCTGCGTGACGAGGTCGCCCTTGAGGGTCTCGGGGGCGGGAGGGGATGTTGGAGGGATGCATGTTGCTTCGGTGAACATGTCCACGAGCTTGAGGATGAAGTAGCGGGGGAAGGTTCCGCCCAGGTTGGAGACGCTGTCGGTTGTTGTTAGTTGGGTGAGAGGTTATGGGAGTTGGGGGGGGGGGGGGGGGGGGAGGGCTTACGTTGCTAGCATCGTCATGTAGGTTCCGCCGATGCTGGGGTCGGCAATGCGTGCGTGGAACGCGGACACCGCCACGAACATCACCGTGTTCATGAAGGTGGAGAATACATGCTCGCCGATCACGGTCAGTAGATACCAGAATGGGATCTGGTCGCTGGAAGGGAAGATCATCACAACAATCTGGGCGAGAACAGCCGCCACCAGCCGTCCTGCAAATGCCCAGCACCACAGCCGCATCGGTGTGTACTCCGTCGACCACTTGCCGGCGTAGTAGCCCAGGCCGATTTCAAACGGAAAGTCGATCAGCACCACCAGCGCCATGTTGTCCTGGCCGAATCCCTTGTCCAGTAGCTTCAAGCTAGTGACGCCGTCGTTGGCCTGGAATCCGATCTTGGCGATCAGATGCACCAGGATGATCGTGTGGACGTGTCTGAGCTTCAGCACATTCCACATGCTGCGGTACACATCCATGATGCTGTCGCGTTCGTGTGTCCGGTCTTCCTTCTTCATAACCGCCAGCAGACTGGTCACCACAATGTACGCCCAGCCCCAGAACTTCAGGTATGTGCCCAGCGACAGTAGCCCCCCTTCGGCGGGGATGGCCCGGAACCAGCGGTTGGCGAAGTCCGCCGAGTTGAAGGCCAGGAACACCGTGTACGACAGGAAGTGGCCCGCGGTCAGGCCCACCGTCTGCGCGGTCGACGCGTAGGAGATATTCGGTGGCGACATGAGCGTGATGGCCCATCCGTCCACGGCAATATCCTGCGTGGCGCAGAAGAAGACCAGCAAGAACCACCAGTATGTGAAATTCCACACGCCCGCGCCCCCGTTGGCGCCGGCCGCCTTCATCATCTCCTCGATGCGCCCGCCCAGGTAGATCATGGCCAGTCCTGCGATGACCTGCACGGGTGTAATCCAACTCTTGCGGCGGCCGAATCGCCGGCTCCAGATCGCGTCAACGATGGGACTCCATAGGAGTTTCAGCGAGTATGGGTAGGATGCGAGCGAGAAAACACCGATCTGTCCGTATGACAGATACGGCTTCAGGAGGAAAGGGACGGACCCGGTGGCCAACCCCATCGGGATACCCTGGAGGAAGTATAGCACGCACAGCAGCATGAAGTTCCTCCGATCGCTGGCGGGCAGGTTGGCAAAGGAGGTGTTCGTCATGGCGGGCGTCTGGGGAGCGATTGGGGGGTCTTCGTCCAGGGTGAAACTCGACCGTGACATGAGGCGGTTCGCGCGCGCGGAACTCGACTCGACAGAGGTGTCCCTCTTTCGCATCTCGATTGAGGAATCCATGCCCTCACTCACGTAGCCGTTCTGGCCCGTTGCGATGGTGAGGGACGGCTTCGAGCGACGTTTGGAGACCGTGCGGCCCTTGCGCTTCATCGGTGATTTGCCACGGTGGGAGGGAAACGCCTGCGGGTGTCGCGAGTGAAGGGGATGGGGGGAGGAGTCGGAGGCGAAGTCTGACTCGGCGGACGACAGAAAGGCGGGATCTCCGGGTCGATCGGAGGATAAGTGGTCTGTGTAATAAAGTAGGGAAAGGCCGTGTTCAGTTTCACGCGTGTCGGTGCTGCATACTAGAGACTGGAGTTCCACCTCCTGAGGGCGATCCGCGGCGGAAGAGGGATGATCGTGGGCAGTGTAGGGATCCGCAGGGACATGGAGGGGGGAGGATGCGGAGAAAGGGGGAGCAGGGGAGGGAGGCGACGAGGGAGCGACTGGATCAGAGCCGAGACGATGCATCCATTCGACCATTGAACGCGGTGGAGAGCAGATGGGGACTTGAGGCAAGCTGGCCTCAAGACGCCGCCGTTCCTCGTGGGATCTGGAACCGCCGGTGGGTGCAGCGCGCTGATTGGCCGGGCCCGTTCTTATTAATGTTGCGCATGAGGGTCTCCTTTTTTCGTGTGGGAGGCTGCAGAGGCTATCGAGAATGCGAGATAGCAGAGATACAGGAGGAGAGATATGTACGTAGAGTAGGCACTGTCGCGGTTTCAGATCATCGTCTGATAATCTTTACAGACGGCATCCTCACTTCAGTCTACTCCCCCCCCCAGCACAATCCACACATTATACACACCCAGATCCTACCCTCAATAGGACACCCAACCAGAACCCTGTCTGAATAAGAGCAGGATCTCCCGAACCAACCCCGTGGATTCAAAGACCAGGATTCTCCCCGCCAATCACACCACAACAGGAACTGAGCCGCCGCGAAGCGCACGGATCACCATCACGTGATGACGCGCCTGTCAACAAACACCGCCAAACATCTCCACCTCCACCCCAGCGATCGTTCGTCGCAAGACAGCTTACCACCACACCACCACCATTATAACATCCAACCATCACAATGGAATACGACGACCATGAACTCGACTCCCAAATCGCCTCCATCCGCGCCGAAAGTGCGTCCCCTCCCCCCCCAATTCCCGGCAAATCCTAACCTGAAAACCAACCAGTCCGAACCCTCCAACACCGCCGCCGAATCCTAACATCCAGCATCCTCTCCTCGCGCCCCCTCCAACGCCTCGCCAAATCCCACCCGCCGCAATCCGCCCAACCCAAGACCTCCTCCCAAGACCAACAGCAAAAATGGTCCGAAATCTCCCCGCTCCTCCAAACCAGCGCGGCGCACTCCGAACTCAACCACCACCGGATCGGCTTCTCGACCACCACCTTCCCCTTCAAAGACCCAGATCCGAACACGGACGCCCCGAATCTTCTGGGCATCAGGATCGATATCGGCGGGAAGGACGGGACGTATGCGAAACCGTATTACATTTTACTGCGCACGGGGGCGAATGCGCAGGGGGCGAGGGAGGTCGCTGTGCATCGGCATACGGTTCCGGCGGTGGTGGATTTGGGGAGGTTGGAGAGGGGGTTTTTGCCGAGGAGTAAAGTGTCGACTCCTACTGACGGGGAAGAGGGGGAGGGGGAGAATGAGATGCAGCTGAAGCCGTGGAAGTTTAAGGCGAAGAAGCAGGATTTGAAGGGATTTGTGCGCGAGGTGCGGAAGTTGTTGGTTGTGTGGCATTTGAGGTGTGATGCGGTTAGGTATTTGAGGGAGGGGTTGGGGGTGGTGAGGCGGGGTGTGGATGATGCGGAGGGCGTGTATGAGGATGATGAGAGGCCCTGGGAGAGAGATATTCTGGGGGCGAATGCGGCGGCTGCGGTGGATGTGGGCGGGCCTGGGGAGGAGACGCGCATCAAGAAAAATGACCTGGGGATTGTGTCGCTGGGGCCGACGGCGCTGGAGGCGGTGTATGTGAGGTTGGAGTGGGAGGATGGCCGGGTCGGGAGGTTTAAGATCTCCAGTACCGGGGTCGTGGAGAAGGCGGTGGTCATTGGGGATAGTGGGCGGGATAAGGAGATGGAGGGGGTGATTACGGGGGGTGGTGGGAGGGTGGAGACGCTGTTGGAGCGGTTGAGGGAGCATGCGTCCAGGGGTCGAGATGAAGAGCCTGTTGTTTGAGGCAGGATCAAGGTTTATTATAGGATCTTTCAAGTTGCGACTTAGCTTAGCGAACCCTGCATCATGTGGTTTGATGAAGTATGGACTATATTCGGCTGTATGATAGCCCTCATGCTAATGTAAAGAAATCTATTATAGACTGGGATCACCCAAGGTGAACGCTATGCACATGAATCTGTATAAGTAGCCGCTGTATATGCTCTGGGATCGCACAGCAGGGGAGAAGAAGGGGGATGTAGTTAATTACAAATGATAGAGTCGGCGTATGAGACATTAGTGTATAGGGGAACTGCATATATGCATGGGGCCGAGAATGAGGAAATAAGAAAGGGTATCACTTGGGCATCACGTCGTAATCAAAGCACCTGTCCCCCTCTCTTCTGGTGCACCGGTTCCTCATCCCCGCTGGCAGCTCCGGCCTGATCGGCCACGCAGATGGCCGAGTCGCGCGTGTCGTAATGGGAGTCGCTGAACGATAAGGGCGGCAGTGGCCCGTACGGCTTTTCGTATTGCGCCTCCAGTTTCTTGCGCAGGATCGCCTCTTCTAGGTTCCAGCGATGCCGTAACTTAGACTTCTTGGCATCAAACGCTTGCAGGTATTCCATTTCGTCCTGCTGATGCTTCTCCTGCATTTGCGCAAATTCCAGGGCATGCTTGTCGATCAGATCGTCCAGCTCCTGCTCCATCCGTGCTATTGCCTCCTGAAGGCGGAGTTCCTGGCGGTCGCGTAGCACCTTGATCTTAGATTCATGCAGCTGGTCCATGGAGTCGTGGGCGTGTTGTTCCTGCGCCAGCTGGGCTTTGTGTTGTGCGGTAAATTTGCGAGTCGGGGGCCCGTCCGCCGGCAAACCGGACACGGGCGATGGCGGGGGGCTTGAGTTGCTGAAGTATCCTTCCATGTACTTGATGCGTGTCCGGGAGTTAAGTTTGGCGCGTTCGAAGTCGCGCATTTGCTCCATTTCCACGGTCAACTGTCGCTCCTCCATCCGAGTCGCATCGCCCGCATTCTACCCGAGTCAGCAAGTACAATACAGTCCTCACAGAGTAGACGCGTACCTTGTCCCGTTTTATTTCCTCCAGAAGCTTGTTTTCTGCTAGTTGATCGGCGACATTGGCTTGCTGGGTTCGTCGCAGTTGCGCCATGAATGCATCCTGGAAGGCGATATGTCGTTTGCTCTCCGCCACTTGAGATTCGCGCATCTGGCGCAATTGTGTGTCATCCTGGCTCCGTTGTAAGGATTCGTTGTCGAAGACGGGAATTTCCAACCGCAAGACCGGGGTTTCTTCATCGGGGGAGTCGGGATTGTGCGACTCTGACGGTCTCGATTCCACAAATACTCGTTCGACGCCTTTATCCCCTTTGGCGACGGTGATCTGCGCGGCGGGCGGCAGAAGCACTGCGGAAGGCGATCGTTTCTTCCGGAAATGGATCTTCCCAATAGCCGATTTGAGCGTTGATTTCCTCCGTTCCCTTTTATCCGCAGAGGCGATGCTCCACAACGACATCCGATTCCCAGGCGTCCTCACCGCGAGACTGTCAAGCCCGGGAGCCAGCCGGCCCTCACATGAGCTATAGGATGTTGGCCGAGTCGACAGCGAAGCAAAGGATCGGGTACTGCCGCACGGGACTGGCTCGGAGGCCACGGTAAATTCGGAGAGGGACGATGCGAGGAGGTCGATTGGCGGCACTTCGAGGGACGGGGTGACTTCGCTGGAGTTGCGATCGGTGGAGGAGCTGGAGGAAATGATCGGGGAGGACGAGGACAAATCGACCATTCCGGAGGCAATGGATGCAGCCAGCGAAGCGACCGCCTCGACCTCCGGCACCTTCAGCCCCAGCTGCCGGGCCTCATCCGCCAGCCTCTGTTCCTGCGCCGCTGCGGCTTCTTCGGACGGCAGGAGTAGGACCTCGCTGCGGTACCGAGACTCGTCGATCCCGGGGCACTCTGTCAGCACCATGATGCAATTGTAGATAGGCCGAATCGCCAATTACACATGGAGCTTGCCGGGGCCGGGTGCTAATGGGGACACTGGACAGTGACAGTGACACCGACGGAGGCGCGAAAGGGGGCGGGGCAGCAAAAAGATATAGGAAAGGGGGCGTCGGGTTTCAGGGACGTGAGTCGCGAGACGCTAACAGGCTCGTCCACAGTACTACCAGAAGCACGGTGGACGAGATGGAGGCGCTCAAGAGCAGCATCCGACTTGCGGGGAGGGGCGAATTCTGGAAGGGGACGGGATGGGAGCAGGCGAGGGAAAGGAGGACGAGTCGCCGGGTCGGAGGAGGAGAAGCAGAGGGAACGAGCTAATGAGAGGGCGGATTACTCTGCAGCGGGCCAACAGCGCGAGCAGGAGAGCCAAAGGACAACCTGATTTGGGCCTCAAGTTCGTTCTTGTTATTATTGCGACCCACGGCCCGCCTGACCAGGCCCGTCCTTATTAAACGGCGCCCGGCCTCCACTTCTCCGTACGGAGCCTGTAGCACGTTGATGGCGGTGCGGTGCGGTGTGAGACACACCAAGTATACCGTGTAGGTATAGTAGTAGCCAGTATCTAGGGTACTCCGTATGGTAGGTCAGTAGTATCCCCGATCAACCCTCATGTCTTCAACTCTGTCACCGTCCCTGTCTCAGCCCGTCTGTCAGTGCCACGGCCATGACTCCATGACCCTCCTGACTCGTGGAGGGATCGATCCTTCCGAGCCGGACGAGGGACGAGGGACAGACCAACTTGTCAACTCAGGCACCCAACCGTGGATACAATACCCGGGTACGCCGTAATACGCCCAGGCACCCAGCAGCCACCGGGATTGGACCACTGGGTCGCGTAGGGCATAGGGCAGGGTAGGGTCGCCTGCCAGTCGACCGTCAACAGCCAAACAAGCCATCCGTCAAGTCAGTTGGTTGCCCCCAAAAGTGCCATGGTTTCAGCCACTGCAACACCATGGCTTAAGGTCAGGCACCGCCGCTTCACATCCCACCGGTTTTCATATATAAGGATGGTCCGCCGGCCCACTGTTCCTGAGCGCCGTTTCTCCGCACCTTGCCCTTGGCCATGTTTTTCCTCACCGTCCAGGAGCGTGCGGATCAACCCAAACCGATGGGGCCGGGCACTGCTGCACCTCGCCTATGGCCCCTTCCGGTAAGAGGGGTGGTCTGATCGATGATGTCGTGATGCCTCACCGCATTTTACCTGTCGCACCCACCCCCTGGAGGCACTGAAAAAGGAGGGGTTTTACTCGCTACACAACATGATTCTCTAACCCACTAATCTATACGGAGTACATAGCACACAGTATATACATTCTACACGGCCCATCTAACGGGACAACATCGCCGCCACCATGGCATACGTCTTTTCCCTCGCGTCCCCCTGCACCGTGCCCTCCTTCGCCGACTTATCCCAGCCGTGATTGCACGCCGGCATTCGCTGCCGTACCACCTCCTTTCCAGGCACCTTCGCGATTTTCTCCGCCAGGGCCTCCCCCTCGGGCGCAAGATTATCACAGGCCGCAGTAACAATCATCACCCGATCGGGAAATCGGTCCGCACTAGCATAAAGCGGGGAAACCCTCGGGTCCTGAGCATCATAACCTCCAAGCGTGTAACAGTTGGTGAAAATCCTCGCGATTCTAGCGGGGATCGCCTTGCCCGTGGGGTCCGGCGCGGCCTTGAGCTCATGCTCCGCATGCATATCCACGACGGGGTAGATCGCCATGATAGAGTGGAAGGTGTCCTGGGGGAACAGATTGGCGGCAGTGGACAGGGAGAGGTTCCCTCCCGCGCTGAACCCGGAGAGAGAGACACGGCTGAGGTCGAACTTCTCGGGTTGTCCGAGCACCCATTTCACGATGTCCTCGGCATCGTTGAGGGCTGCGGGGAACGGGTTCTCGGGTGCGAGGCGGTACTGGACGTCGAGGACGGTCCGGTCGGTCTCGCGGCTCATCTGACGACAGTATGCGTCGTCACTGCCGTGAAGGGAGAACACCCACCCGCTTCCGTGGAAGTTGATCAACACAGGGGTCGGCTTGGAAGTGGAGGCGGATGCATTTCGGTATGCGTGGACTTTGATGGTCCGCCCGGGGTCGCGGGACTGGATGTGGTAAACGTCATCGGGAGTGGCATTGATCACTCTTTTGGGGCCGAAGAATCTGACCAGCGTGACCACGATTTTGTAGTAGAGATAAGTAAAGAAGAACATCGTGCGGGGTAAGCTCCGTAGAGTCAGTAGTAACAAGGCCCAACGGGCGGGATTAAGCTTGAAGGATGACCGGGATGACCATCCGTCGAAAGCAATAAGCGGTGGATGGCGAACGCAAGATGAGAACAGGGTCAGAGGCCGAGGTAGGGGATGGAAGGCACCCGAGTTTCCAGTGCTTTGCCGAGAGGCTAAATTTCCCTAAATGGCGGTCCACCCGGCTTCCATGGATGACGAGTCTCAGGTTGGTCTGGTCTGGATTCGGTGGTTCCACTATTCCATCCGAGTCATGATAAGATTCCATCATGAGCCTGCGGATGGAGTAGGTGTCCCAAATATAGTATCTTTTTACTAACTATTTTGCTGAAGAGGGCATGGAGTACTCCGTACCAGTCATGAGGAAAACTCTGTTGAGAGCTACTGAGATACAGTTTGACTGAATCGGTCGGTTTGTACGGTGTTCCTCACTTTGGTCAATACCTAGTGTTTAGATGGTGGAGAAAGAAGGGTTTTGGGTAAGTTCTACACAGCAACTCTATTTTTATGAAATATACACCATAGAACTAACCATTGATTCGACCTAGGTTTACTCCCTGAACATAGGCAACTATGTTCCAGTAAACCGTGTTGGTTATGGTGATGACCATATGTGCACAATATGGGTTTCCCAACAAGGACTAGCTCCCCACCTGATGTTGTCGACTTCTGCTGTTACACTTCTTTTCTCACTCTAAGCACCACATATTTGTCAAATTCCCAACTCTGCATCACAAAGCAGTGAGAGCCTTGCAGCTCATAAATCTAATCCCGCTGTCAGCATGGCCTGATCCCCCACGCCAGCACCCCGCTCCTCTTAAGCTTACTCTTCTGTGCTAACCTCCGCAAGTTGATCCGGGCTATCCAGTTTGTTGGTAGGTAATACAGCGAACAGCCGGCTTAGACTGACTAGCGCGGAACACTCGCAGGCTCTACTTACAGAGCTTGGGCTGAAGCAATGCGGGGTTGAGGGATATACCCTTGATGCTACGAAGCAACAGAACAAAAGATAAACATGATTCGGTCAAGAAACGCGATTCGAATCACAAGGATTTACGCGATTACCCCCCAACTGACTTGTCATGTTTTTTCTCTCTTCCGTCAGAGCAAAAAGCAAAAAGCTGACTGCTCTACGCCATGACTCGGAGATGATCCGATCCAATCAACCCCACGGGGATAGGGACCAATGCCCAAATGCTTAGGGCCATCTAGCGCATTTTCCAATACGGGGGATGCATGCACCGCCTAATCAACCCCAGTCTATTGTAAGAATGGTCCGACCAAAGCCCGAGGATTCGGCGTACATTGCCGAAAGCGACTTAAGTTTGCGAAACGTGGGGTGATCGGGCGCATCGGATTATCACAGCTTGGTCTATATAGCGTTATGGCCTACTGCGGTGGAGCTTGAAGGACGATGCTCATTCGACTAGCCTCTTTGATTGTTCAAGCTCAAGAGAATCCGCGGCTGGGCACTATGCCACGGCGCCGAGGCTTTCTACAGTACGTCTAAACTAGTGGTTCTCCCCGCACGAGAGCAATCCTACTACTTGCCTAGGAGATTCTTGCTGTCCAGACACAAAGTGCGAGCTTTCTCTCGCGGTGACTGGCTGTCATAGAGGCCGGCCTGCTGAAAGGATTTCGAGGAGGCGGGGAATGCGACCAAACAAGTGTATAAATAGAAGGACAACAGCCAACATAACTCTCATCTACACTCCACTGTCAAGAGCAGCTTTCTATTTTCCATTCCCCGTTGCACAAAATGCCCCGACTTCCTTTGTGGGCATTGGTGCTCACTAGTGCACTTTATCCAGCACTGGTGAGCGCTGCCAATACCGACCCTTCTAGCCATGACCTGACCGTCTTCTTCCACAATAATGGTAACTGGTCCTCTCATGGAACAAGGCCAAGTGCACTATTTATCAACAACCCTGTCAGCTACTCTGATGCTGCTGGCACCTGCGAAGCTTACAATGAAACCCTCTTGGATTGCGAAGACTTCTCTGACTATACATATGAGTTTTCCTACCAACAGTATCTTGGGATCATTGGCGAAAACCAAACCTTCTGGTCTTCATGTTCTTCATCTGATCCTGTGGACTCACAAGGCACTGTGTCCAAGTCGGGATCCTCTTCTTCATTTCTCTGTACGAATAGTGCTCCCTTTGTGAGTACTGTGGACACAGACTACTCCAAGTTTCCTACTGTCAGTGTACAGAGCAATGGCACTGTTTTCGAAGGTCTTCGGGATCATATGGCGTTCAGGTTCATTGGAATCCCTTTTGCTAAGCCGCCGGTTGATGCGCTACGATTCCGGTATGCTGAGGACTGGAATGGGAGTTATGTCAATGCAACCCGTTACAGTGCCGGGTGTCTCCAATATGGCTGGTTCGATGGCGATTCTTATGGGTTGAACCCCTGGGGTAATAGCGAGGATTGCTTATACTTAAATGTATACAGCTCCTCTTTGCCCTCTGCCAACTCATCGACCCCCTTGAAACCGGTCATGCTCTGGTATCATGGTGGTGGCCAGACTACTGGCACTGGCACGGACTCTACATTCGATGGTGCCAGTCTGGTTAGTCGCTCTGATGTTGTGCTTGTCGTTCCGAACTACCGTCTCAACATCTTCGGATATCTGACCACTGGAGATGACATCATCCCCGGGAACTATGCTCTGACCGACAAGCTATCTGCCTTGCATTGGGTGCAGAAGCACATTTCGGAGTTTGGTGGAGATCCCAACAATGTCACCATTTTTGGGCAGTCTGCTGGCGGTGGCTCGGTAATCGACGTGCTTACGTCTCCGTATGGCGAGGGTCTGTTTAATGGTGTGATCCTCCAGTCAGCCGGCCGTGGTCATGACACGACCCCTGAGAAAGCCGCCGCCACAAATGTGCCCGTCCTCGACCGGTACTGTAACAATACCGGCTACGAAAGACTACAGTGCTTGCAGGAACTTCCCGCAGAAACGCTACTCAATCTCACGTACAGTGAGCTTACCTCCTGGGAAACCGTTGTTGATGGGATCTATGCGCTTGACATGCCCTGGGCTCAAGTGGCCAAGGGCCAACCGTTAATCAGCCGGAACATCAAGTATCTGAGCGGACACATGGTCGAAGAGGCACAGTCCTTGCTCGAAACAGTTCTGAATCCTAATATCACTAGCTTCGAAGAGAACCTAGAGATTTTGTTGAATGACTCGCAGATTACTCACAAGCAAGCTGAAGCCATCATTACCTCGGGGCAATGGCAGATTGAGGGCTATCCCAGCAACTACACCAGTGACATGGCCAAAACCTTCTCCGATGTGTATAATGCTAGCATCAACGTTGCAACCGATGCCCAGATCACGTGTCTGGGATATGAGTTCCATGAGATCGGCGCTGCTGTCAGCGCATTCGACGTACAGTGGATCTATGTCATGCATCGGGGTTATGCACTTTCATACTATGACTACTACAACCTCTGCACATTTCCCGTTGGCAAGCCCGAGACTCCATATTACCGGTGCCATTCGAGCGACTTGTATGAGGTATTCGGCACCTACTATCTGTTTGACCAGCCTATCCGGGTGGTCGAAGACATCTACTATACCAATGCAGTTCAGGACATGTGGGCATCGTTTGCTCGGACGGGCAACCCCAACGTTGACACGGAGTATCTGAATATTCGCGGGTACAACACGACCTTAGAATTCTTTTCCAACTGGTCCTGGCCGGAATATAACACCTACAGCCCAGTGATTGCGAACCTGCAGTATCCGCCACTCGCTGAGTCGCAACTGCCAGATTTGGCGCACTGCAAGGTTCTGCTTCCATATACAACCTTGATCTAATGGATATCAATTCGATGTTCGGCACCGATGATACGGTTTGAGTGTGGACATGCATTTCATTTATTGTCTTGCATATGGCTAGGAAATTGCGTGTTCTATCGCAATGGCTGGCTGATTTTATGCAATAACAATAGATAGAAAGGAAAGCAAATGATACATCTTATCTAACCTTATTGTATAAATTTAAAAATTTGATCCATGTGATAGACTTCGTGAGTACTACTGAAAGCTTATTCACATTAGTACCACATCAGGTGAATCTAGACAGCCTGAATGAATCACTGCCAGGAGTCATTCACGCCACCAGGCTGCCGGCAAGCCGAACCCGGGGTCTCTGCCTGGCAGGCACCCGGCGCAGCCTTGTTGTTGTATTCAACCCGCACCTATCACAATGAGATCACTTGCGGGGTAAATAAGCTCTTCCAACAAAGGTATAAGCCTCTACCCCCCACCCAATCCGTCAACAACACCACCTTCTCAAATCCATTCTCCCCCCATCGCTCTCCACACAGAACCCAACCCACGACCAACAAAATGAATCCCGAACAACCCCCCATGGAAGCCCACCGCCGCCGACGCACCCGTCCCCCGATCCGCAAACGCCCCGGCAAACAGCCCACCCCGCCGTCACCACCACCCCCCGCCGAGCTGAACCCCTCGCAACCCCCCATCCCCCAAACCACCAGCCCACTCTTCACCCTCCTCCCCCCAGAGATCCGCAACACCATCTACGCCTACACCCTCGAATCCGCCCCCTCCGCTACCTCAATCCGCTACCACCGCCAGGCCTTCTACTACCGCCCAGGCTTCCAAAGCCCCAAACGCATCTCCACCTCCCTCCTCCAAACATGCCAGCAGATCTACAACGAGGCCTCGCTCCTCCCCGCCTCCCTCAACGAACACACCTTCTGGTGCCATCGTCCCCCACCGCACGTCCAGAACCCATCGTCCCCATTCGACTACTTCCAGAGAATGACCCCGCGACAACGCGGCGCCGTCCGCGACCTGCACTTCTTCACGCAGCAGTACTTCCTGGAGGGAAACTGGGGGAATGTGTGGAAGAGCATTCGCGATTACGAAGATCAGCTTCGCGCCGTAGCTCAGAACCCGGACTCGCAATCGCAACATTCCACCGCTGACGGAAAAACAGAGAACGAGACCCTCGGCATTCTCGCCCCGAAAACCGTAACCATCACCCTCCGTCACTCCGACTGGTGGTTCTGGGAACATAATGAGCCCATGGGCATCGATCCGTTCCAGCCTGGTCGCATCCTGGCCAGAGATATGGGTCGGGCTTCTAGTCCGGATCGTCGGGCGTGGGGGAATCAGTTCACGCTTGTGCCGAGTTTGGAGACACTGATCCTGGAGTTCGAGACTGTGATGCGCAAACGGGACCAGATGGATCGGATTGTTGAGATCGCGAGGGGGTGGAGGTTTCCGCTTGTGCCTGAGGAGGGGGTGTTTTTGGTGGCGGATGAGGAGTGGGAGGGGTGGGGGAAAGGGTATAGGTGGATTGGGGTTAGGGAGGGTGCTTTGAATGGGAGGAGACTCAGGCTGGAGGTGGAGGGAGCTGGGGAGGATGAGGAGAACGATGGGAATAGGGGCGTGCCGAGGTTGCTGCCTTTGGGTGGTGATCAGAGGGAGGGGGAGAGGGTGGAGATTGATCCTGCCACGGAGGGGGAATATTATGTGGTGTTTTTGAGGTGGAAGAAGGTGAAGGTTGATGCGTAGATAGGGATGTTGCTAAGTACGTGGCGGACAGATTCGTTTGGTGCACATACAGATACTTATCTAATGGATAATTGCAAGGTCCTACAGCGTGTTTTGACTTTTACTTGCCAGAATGACTATCTCTAACGATGAAAACAAAATCACCTATTACACTCAGCCCCCAAAGGTCACGAGACACGTCTCATGACCGTGATTCTCGCCTCTGCTTCCAGTATTGGACAGACAACCAAGTCCTACCATCTTCCAGTCTTTTATCAGTACTGTCATTCTGTCAACTTACACTTCTATATACTCTTAAACTCACTTTTCGCAACAAAAGCTGACCACGTTCCTAATCAATTGTCACCTTTCAGGCGGATTCTTCTAGCCACTGAGCTCAGTCTGTTCTCGGTTCTGTTTAAACTGCGCTGTCGCCTCGCAGCTGTTTCAGATGGCCTTAATTTACTCTGAGAACTCTCGTTCAAGTGAGTTTGAGGGTGCTTTATAACTATCTCATTGCTATAGGTCATCGTCTATTCTTTCTAAAACACCTCTGAAAGCTGTTACTGGTTGTTATATTCCAATTTATTCCAATTCAGTTATCATGGTGGAGGTTCAAGAGACGATACAGAAGGTTTAAGGAGCTCATCTCATCCCCTTTCTCTCTTTATTCCTCCATCTGTCTCTTGTCCCCTCTCTCGTTTTTACTCTTAATTCTTACTAACACATAAATATTTTTATGTAGACAGCCGAACCCCCAAACCAACATCCGAGGACTAATAATGCCCCCCAAAATGACAAAGTCGGTCCTCAGCCCCTTGAGAACTTATCCACTCTGGTTCTGCACAAGGCAGTACAATCAAAATACGGGGTCGAAGGAGACATGTTTATTCTATGCGCTACATGGCAGAGGGTGCCTGCGAGGCATGATTTATACATCGCACAAGGGGTGAAAAACGGAGCATACGGGTAGAGATGAACGATGACAGTGGTGTGTTTTTAGGATCGGTTTCATACCTCGTGCTGGTCTCCCAAGAGCATGCAAAAACCTGGATTGGATTCTGGACAGTGATGTTCACAGTTCTGGTGAAATTTAACAGTGTCTTACCCATCTAGGTAGATGACTCGACTTCTGAATGGGATATTGACATGGGTGGTTGAGCATTGCCCGCTACGAATCCTTACAGTTCTCAGCTGCAACTTATCCGATGTTGACACAGACCCTGGAAGAACTACTTTGGTGGGTTGCTGTCGTCAATATCTAAGGGCAGCAACTTGGGGAACTCCCTCTGGCTACCATCGAGTGAAACGGTGGGTTGTTGGGGTGGAAGGTTGCAGGCGCTATCTCGCTGAGATCCTTTTAGTATCAGTAAGTCGTTTGGAGAAGGCAAATTGGTCTTCAAGTTGAAAGGCGATGCAGAAGTCCTTCAAAGCCGCTAATTGGCATTCATGCCCTACTTTATGGCAATTCGATGCTACTATTTTACCACTAACAACTGCAGTGGGCTTTGGTGTCCTATATTATTACTGCCGTCTCTGTCTGTGCCCTTCGAGATGCCTTGTCAACTTTTACCAAGGATTTCGACGGAATCGCTGTGGCAAAAATAATTTTATCAAGACAGATTATGAAATGGCTTCTACCTGCCATCGACTCAACAATCAACTGGCTGTGGATGCCACTAGGGCTGGACTATCAGCTCACACGCTAAAACAGCTGTTAGTTCATAGACCCCCTGGAGGGGCTCGCCAGAAATGTCACCGAAGGCAGTGTGGCGACCGGCTTCCACTGGTATTTGGAATTGCCCATCAGCAATGAGATAGCAACAGTGGTAATCTCACAGCCAGCGACGAAAAGCAACCCAACCATGAGCACAACGCAACATGATATCTTCTCCGCTGCCCTATAGGACCCGCGAATTACCGCAGACTGTTTACCATGAAGCTCGAGTGGGTCAGTCCCTCGAATCGCCGATCAAGGGTAACTGATGGCACCCGAACCGAATCTCATCCGGCGGTTCAATCTCGGCATACCTACTGCAGGGGGTTCAACTGGCCTCAACACTCTAAAGCTACCTCGGAGCTATCCCTGTGCTCGCCAGGAGCTCCGACGGGCCCTTTTATCCAATTAAAGCACGGTCTAGGTTCAAGCCACGACCGCTAGACCACACCATATATCCGGAAGAATCCGCTCGCGTGGATATCGGGGACGGCATTCATATCGACTCTGGGTTAAACCCGCATCACTCGGCGATTTATCGGCTGGATCTGCCGTGAATTGTGAAATCACATCGCCACGTGGAGCAGGTCGGTGAGGGACTTGTCCTAGGGTAGGTCGATGCACCTGGTCGATCCGTCTCTTGCCGCAGTCAATGTCGGATGAATGGAACGGCCGCACATATCTGTTGCAAGAATCTGCAGATTTGATTTTACTTAGGTTTATCTTTCTCGGCTTATAAACACTGTGGCCTTGGGATCCTACTCAGCTTGGGATTCCCGCTACATCGCGTCGATTATCTGCCCACAACACACACAATGCACAGACACAATATATATTTTCCCGCAACATGAGCAGTCTCTTTACCACCAAGAACCACCACCAAACCTCTTTTTAAACTGACAATATCATCCCTGTATCACGACATTCCGCTCACCAACATAATCCCTACAGAACTGAACACCCACCAAATCCACAGGTCCATGAGAAAGACCCTTCCGGCTTCCGCACCAACCACCCACTACCAGCAAACCACACCACCACGCTACGGATTAGTAAAGTACAGTACTCCGTAAACAGTGGCACAATCCCAGGAACCACCAAACCTAGCCCCTGGCCCTAAGTAGCCAGATATTACTATGTAGTAAGCTACCGGCAGTTCGGCACGCACTATACTGCCTAGGACCTAAGTACCTGTACTGCAGTCTGCAATCAGCACTCTGCAGGGCAACCCACAAGGTACTTACTATAGGCTGCTAGTAGAAAACCGAACTAAAATCTCACCCTCCAGCAGAAGCCAGAAAAGTCCTCAACCTCGCCACTAGACACTACCAAACCACTCCGTAAGTAGTCCGACGGCGTAAATAGGTCGGTCGGTACTTAAATGAGTACCGTAGTTCCGTTATCGTATCCCCTGCAGTAGTAGCCCAACGGATCCTCTCAGATTATTCTATGCCGTTGCGGCGGGTAGGTAGGGTAGGTAGGTAGCTAGCGAATGCCGTGAACAATTCAATTCAACTCTGCAGACGGAAAATATTACCACCACCCTTCTTATCAATCAATCAATCAATTGATCATCCCATGACATACCCTCCCTAAATAGAGTCTGTACTTGCTAACTAACGACGGAGTATACTATGTCTATACGAAAATACATGGATCCAGGGCCTATACACATAAAGTAAATAAATCCGGTACACAGTACATACGTTTACGTACTCTATCGAACAGAAACCGCAAAACAGAAGACAAAAAAACAAGAACGGAAACGGAAGATGGAGGATGGAACACGGAGCATGCATGCATGGGGCCAGATCCCGGAAGCTACCTTACTTAGTTACCTTACCAGGTTTACTTAGCATCGCCTGAACCTAACTAGTTCGGTCTAGTGGCGGTTCCTTTTTCCTTCGGTACTAAGGTAGACACAGTACTCCGTACTTAAGTACCTACCTAGGATTGTAGGTTGATATACTTGCTGACAAATATAGTTAAACATAACTAGTTAATTAGTAATGAGCATCAACAACCACAGTAGGTAGGTACGTACGCGCCAAGATGGATGGCATTGGTATTGGCGTACCATGGAACGGAGTAAGTTTGGGTTCGTAGCCGAGCCGGCCGACCCGCTTGAGCCGGTGATTTAGCCTTGGCTTGGCTTTGGTGTCTGTGTTTGTGTCTGTGTGTGTCACACATTCGGACTCGGGGAGGGCAGGGTCAGGGGGGAGGGACGATCTGCTGATTTGCTGTCTATCTTTATTATCTTTCTGACGTGATGGATGCGGGTTTGAGGGGTTGGTGTCAGATATAGACATAGAGAAGTAGGTATTAGGTATGGTCTATCGTTAAGTATATACAAGATTCCATTAAAATGCTTTTTGTTCCTCCCCCCTCCGTGCGGAGGTTTGTAAGCGGATGTCGCTCCACCCTCAGATCATCTCTTATGAGCATCTCCCCTCGTCTGGCATATTATCCTGCCAACCGGCCGACCGAGTCTTTCCCGGCCGAAACGAACGTTCCTTTGGTTCTCCGGACATTACGTGTACCCGGCCGCGGTGGGGGACTATGCACACAATAGTGCGTGCGCGATTACCTAAATATCTGATGATCGTCTTCTCGCCTGCTCGATGTGGTCGGGTGCCGATGAGCTCAGTGGAAGCTGCATCGCATCCCCGCGTGGTTTGGGGATCGCGAGGTCTCCGTGGTGCATCCGATCCAGGGAAGTGGGGTCCGATTGATCGTGCTGCATCGGAACGCGCCTTGGGATCGTCGGGTGCCTGGAGGGATCCGGATCAGAGATCCAGGGGGGGGGTTGGGGGTTCGTGAATGGGGTGCGATGCGATTGAGGCCTGAGTTGCTATTCTAGGATTCGACGGCGCGAGAAAGCGCCCTGTGGTCCGACCAGCACCCCTGGAGGTGTCGTAGCGCCAAGGAGATGGTGGTGTCATGTCGAAGCGGGAATAGATTCAATATCACTCTTTTTGAATCACAATCTCCGTCGTCTTTCTAATCATAAAGTCGTCATGCCCACCCGGCTGCACCCAGTCGGTGTTGTCGCTCCCGGTGGATGTCGTGGTGGATTGCATGCCGCGTCCCACGCCGCCCATCTCGATGATGTTCTCTTCGCTCTCCGAGCGCGTCAGGCCATCCATGCGAGTAGTCCGAGTGTCGTATGTGCTGGGCATGTTTCGCGTGGATCGCGTATTGGCTATCGACTTCCACCGCGCAGTCGAGGCGTGATCCGTGCCGTATCGGCCATCGTCGTACTTGCCATTGTTTGTGTATTGGCTCGTCTTCAGAAATGAAAGCGTCGACCGTGCCAGGCTCCACACGAAGGGCAGGTTTGTCACGTACATGCCGATCGAGGCTTCACGGAGGTACCAGAACTGGTAGCTGTCGTCGTAGATGTCCTTGAACGTGAAGCATTTGGAGGTGATGGCGCAGGCAATCTGAAAGGTCAGCGCTTGACGAAAAGACGGCGCGCAAGAAAACGTACCACCACAATACCCATGGAGAAAACAAGGATCACGGGTAGTTTCGTTTTCCAGGGCATTTTTGCGCGTATAAACATCGGCAGAATGATGCAGAGAATGGCAACGTCTGAGCTGATGTTGAAGACACATTGGATGATTTCGTAGCGGAAGTAGGTGGAACACTCAGTATTGGGTGGTGGAATCGTCCAGTACCCGGTCAGGGGATGGCAGTTGAGAAACAGCGTCAGCTCCGTGGCTACCCAACCAAGGAACGTGTAGGCGGCACATATTTTGACCAGACGATGTTGCCAGAGATTGGATCTGGATACTGTAAGTTGAGGCACCAATGGGACTCAAGAAGACACTTACGTCAGTCGAAAGTATACCATCAACATACAGGCTTTGAGCGAGTAGATGGTGCAGAGTTGGCACTGCGTGCTGTTAGACCCCGACCGCGATGAGATAAAAAGCAAGCATACGTTTTCGGAAGCAAACTCGATCTTCGAGCCCTGCACCCTCACTGCAATATCCGCGGCCGTGAACGAGGCATATTCGTACGGCTCATACAAATTGCTTCCTCCTCCCTCGATGATTTTAATGTTCGTGACTGCAAAGGCCGTGTAGAAGCCCTAATAGCGTGGTTAGTGATAAAACGGCAAGAGACGCATCGTCGAACCTACCACCGCCACGACCATGAGATAATCCTCGATCTGAAACCGGAAACCCATGCGCTTGTAGCGAGCGAATCTGCATTACGGGTTAGTGTCCAAGAAGGCTACCACGAAGGGCAACAAGTAAACATACACTCTGATCACAAATAACAGCATTGCGATACTGTACATGATCCAGGTTTGCACGACCAAGTCGTGCGGGCTGCCGCCGCCATCTTTGGCCATGGTGATCGAGAACTATGGGAGCGCAAGGGCAGTCGACAGAACCATGGTGGCAGACTGCAGGCCTGGGGTACGGGGTGGCAGTTTATGAACTTCTAGAAGGCGGCGTGTTCCAGCCGGTGGCTTGCGAATCTAGTCTCTAGCTAATTGCGGCCTGCATAACTGACGTAGGCTGCTGCTGGGTTCACCCGATGGTTTGTGTGCCTCCTATCCTTGGGCGGCACGGGAAGAGTGCAGTACGTGGGAGGACGGAAGGGGAGGACGGAGCAGATTGGCGGGCTGAGTGGCTATGGGGCAGCCCGGCATTGGGATGAATAATTTTTTCTGCCAGGATTCCAACCCTTGCTAGAGTGCATCCCTGCATAAGGCAAAAGTCCTGCACGGAGCCTATTATTCCTGCAGCCAAATAGGCTGGAGACCATCAGCAACGTGCGGGAGTCAACGTGCTGTTCGCTTGGTGTTCGACACCGTAGGCGGGGATAAATAGTCTGCATCCTGAAGGCCGATAGTATGAAGGATCCAGCTAGTTGTGAGGCCGTAGCTCGTGGATTGGGTGCTGCCCGCCACCGACATGGACGACTCGGGGAATTTCCGATGGGTGGTCGATACGCGGCGTTACTCAGGCTGCAGGTGCAACCCTGCCAGTGCCACATCAGGAGATGACCGCGGTGCTCCGACTACTAAGCTTCGGCTATGTATTGAGCACCCACTATGATGGCCAGTTAGACAGGGCGCACACCCGGGGCAGATTGCCACGTCCATTCAGCCCACCAGCTTTCCATCAGGGTGGGATGCTACTGTCCTAGTGGTGGTGAATTGATTAAATGGCAAAATGAGGGTTCAGCGATATGAATTTGCCGAGGTCTAGTGTTTCTTCTGCTCTCCTGTCGCCAGCTGCGGCGCTGCATTGAGCTAGGTCTTCCCAGCTTCCAGGGCCTGCTAGTCAGGTCCGTAGGCGTTTGCATGGGACTATGTCGACCATGTGGGAAGCCGTTCGACTTAGGTTGGTTTCTGCCACGGTTCCAGGGGGTCGAGGAACCGAGTCATGAGGACGCGTACTAGATCGAAGTGGCACCGCACGTCGGTGCTTTGAGTTTCACTTGGCCCGGCTAAGGCGTATAAATTGTCTTCCGCACAAATCATGGATTTCCACTCCGTAACGAACAGGGCGAGGGGGTGCAGGCTAGGGGGGCAGTAGGGTTCAGAACGGGAGGCGACTACTGTTACACAGTAGTAGTAGGCTGACGGCGTGGGGAGCGGATCGGGAGCAGAACGGACCACCTGGACCAGCCGAGTCCAGAGTCGACAGTCGACAGCAGCGAAGCACACCCGGAGGCCACTCAGGCTCTCAGCCTGCTGGGCGACGGTCTGACACGGTGTACAACGGAAGACGGATGGACCATCCCGGCGCCGAAGCGGGGCTGCGGTCCACTTGGATCGTGATAAGAGCGGCCCACGCGCTTCTTAAGGACATGGCCAGTCAGCGATGAATAATGGCTGATCGCTCCTTGCCTCCGAGCCATTAATCTCCAGGCTGTCGAGACCATTCCACCCCCTGGAGACTTAATCTATTCGCACGCCGGCGTGGCTGAAACTTCAACGACGCAGCAGTAGCCTGCAGAGCATGCATCAGGCCATGTGCGTGTGGGTTCGTCTGCCCCCAGTCAGTCGGGTTGCCCCCGGCGGTGGTGGACCGATGGCCCACCCTGCTGGTGGTGTGCGCTCCGTCGGGGGTCATGTCATCGGCTTGATGAACCATTGAAGAGGATGAGATGGCGTGTTACTGACGCTGTCAGCGTGTAGTCCCGGGGCACTGGGCAGGGACGTGAAGGATCGGGGAGGAGCAGGAGGAGGAACCAGGGAACGCGAGGCTAATCGCAATAAGGTGGTGGGAGAGGCAGCCACGAGTCCCGTAAGGACCGTAAGTTTAAAGGTACCGTACCTACCTTGGTAGTTACCATCCGAAGGTCTGTAAGCAGGTAAGTACAGCCGGTAAGGTACGGTACCGAGCGTCTAGCTCGGACCGCTAAGCAATGCGGGCGGCCGCCAAGGCTGGATGCTTCCGCGCGGGGCCTGTCATTGGTGAGCGGTGCGCAGAAAAAATGAACCGCAACGCAACGGCGAAGGCCAAGGCAGGCAGGCAGACAGGCAGGCAGGCAGGCTCTTGCTCACCTGCTCACCTGCTCACCTGCTGAGGGCGGACTGCAACTCTACTGCTCTAGCCCCGTCCTAGTTCGCCGCTGCACCAGCGCAGGGGCAAGTGCTCCCCTCCATCCCCATCCGCCGATGCGACCGGGTTTGAATTGTTCCTCGCCTCTTCAGTCCTCTGCCTGCCCTGCAGTCCATG
The DNA here is from genome assembly GCA_003184645.1 of Aspergillus ellipticus CBS 707.79. Lineage (NCBI taxonomy): Eukaryota > Fungi > Ascomycota > Eurotiomycetes > Eurotiales > Aspergillaceae > Aspergillus > Aspergillus ellipticus. Next base: position 36,449 of record KZ825893.1, on the reverse strand, counting down.
CGCCGTCGATTCTTTTTAATCTTCTGGTGCCGGCCTTTCTGAGGACTCCCTCTGCTCCAACCCGCAGATCCCCTCCCCTTCAGTACACCCAACATGGCGGACACCCTGCGTGACGAGGAGAAGGGCACCCGCGCTTCTCCGGTCGTCGAGTCGTTCTCGTCGCCGTCCGACAAGGAGGCCCCGACTTCCGTGTCTTCAGGCAATGCCTTCACGAGGTTCAACAACCGCATCCAGTCCCTCACCTTCCTCGAAAACCGTGGTATCGAGCGCGTGCCCGAGTCGGAGCGCCATGCCGCCTCCGCCGCCAACTATATGCAGATGGCCCTGCTGTGGTTCAGCACCAACATCACCGCCAACAACATCGCGGTCGGCATGTACGGGCCTTTGGACTACTCTCTGGGATTTGTCGACTCTTGTCTCTGCGCCGTCTTCGGTGCCCTGCTTGGTGCGGCGGGTGTGGCGTACATGGCGACCTTTGGCCCCCAAAGTGGTAACAGAACCATGGTAAGCTGCCCTCCCATCCAAACCCTCCCATCCCAGTACTAACCAGCTCCCATAGGTCGTTGCCAGATACTTCATGGGGTACTATCCCAGTAAGATCGCCTGTCTGCTGAACATCATTATCATGATGGGTTATGGAATGATCGACTGTCTCGTGGGCGGCCAGGTGCTGTCCGCGGTGGCTGACGGCGGCATGACAATCGTGGTGGGAATCATCATCATCGCCATCATCACCTGGGCAGTTGTCGTGTTCGGTATGGCGCCGTTCCACATCTACGAGAGGTAAGCCCATCCGACCCGATCCCGGATCCCTCAAGACTAACGAACACCCCCAGATGGGCCTGGGTCCCCCAACTCATCGCCATCTTCGTCCTGGTCGGTAGCGCCGGTCCCAAATTCGATACCAACATCTCCTCGACCGGCGACACTCAAACCATCAACGCCAACCGCCTGACCTTCTTCTCCCTGTGCCTTTCCAGCTCCGTGGCCTGGGCCCCGGCCGGTGCCGACTTCTTCGTGTACTTCCCGCCCTCGACCTCGAAATGGAAGACCTTCGCCTTCACCTTCTTTGGTGTGGGCCTTGCCCTCTCCTTCGCGAACGTCATGGGCGTGGGACTCGCCAGCGGCACTCTCACGCAACAATCCTGGGCTGACGCATACGACACTTCATCCGGCGCGCTGATCCTCGCGGGTTACGACGGCCTCGGCGGATTCGGCAAGTTCATGGGCGTGCTGGTCGCTCTAGGTCTGATCGCCAACAACATCCCCGGCACATACTCCGCAACCCTCGGATTCCAAATCATGGGTCGCCACCTAGCCCGTATCCCTCGGTGGGTGCTCTGCTGCATCTGCGTGATCATCTACACCGCCTGCGCTCTCGGTGGCCGCAACCACCTCTACGACATCTTCGAGAACTTCCTCGCGCTGATGGGCTACTGGGTGACCATCTACCTGACCATCGCGCTCGAGGAGCAGCTCTTGTTCCGCCGTTCCCGTGGCTTCGACTGGGATTCGTGGGCCGACCGCACCAAGCTGCCGCTCGGCATCGCCGCGTTGACGGCGTTCCTGATCGGCTGGGCCGGAGCCATCGTCTGCATGGACCAGGTGTGGTACATTGGGCCGATTGCGCAGATGGTTGGCTCGGACGGCGCCGATCTGGGTATCTGGGTTGGCTGTTCCTGGGCGATGCTGGTGTTCCCGCCACTACGCTGGTGGGAGTTGAAGAAGTTCGGGCGGTAAACCACCTGCCGATGCCTATAAACCCTACCCACATCCCACATCCCTGGACCGGACTGTTCTAGGTGGCTTTTTTATTATACGGTGTACAGTTAATAGATGGTGTGTCTGTCTGTGTGTGATGATATATTTTTTTTGTTTCTTTTTTTTCGATTACCTACCTATCTACCTTATGTGGATGACGCGAAAAGTACGCATGCATGTGTAATGTAATGGACGTGATGTGACTAACGGACGGCCTGACCCAGATAGTTATATTATATATGTGGATACTATCTCAATATCAAAGATATTAACCCCTTTCCTTTCTTTCTCCCTATCTATCTAGGTAGACAGGTACCTATCTACGCAGATACCGCCATCCCACTCACCCCCTCATCCACCCATCCCGCCACCCTTCACATCATCATCATTATAATCCACAGCCCGTACTAGCTGGATAGCTGGACGAGAGGGAGGTTGGCTGGGGAGGTTGGCTGGGGAGATAGGGGTATAGGAGGTACTTTTTATTTTTGCAGTCGGATCTGGCTGGCTGTGGGTGGTGCATACTACCTAGGTACCTACCTATCTAGTTATGTGACTGCTTAGGCAGAATAGGATGGTGGTGTTCTTTTAATCACTGGTCTTTGGGTAATTGGGTAATTGGGTGATGGGGAGTTGGGGAGTTGGGGGTGCCGCAGAACCAGGGCCTCAGATAAGGGGAAGGGGAGTATATGTTTCGCTGCACCCATTATCAATGATTTTGGGGGGTGTTTAGATTCAACTCAGTTTATGAGAATGAATCTCATAGAATTGCTAACAAGAGTGATGGAGAGGTATCTAGCAAGGCTCTATGTTTCCAGATGTCTTAGTATGAGATAGACATGGTTTCTCTGATTCAATGAGAACAACTAAATGTTTACTGTGGGGATGGTCTTGCGGACAAGATCCAATATCCAACTCTAGACTCCCGTCTTGAGCCATTGAGTTATGATCTGGCTGTATTGGGGATTATAGCCAACACCTCGAGACCAGTCAAATGTAGATTAGATGGAGGGGCATAATTTCCGAGGCAAGCGTAGAGAAGATGCCTAATTTAACCATGGCTTATTACGACCAAACTTGGGTTCTGACGTATGCTAGCTTTGCAGTCCTTCGTCTTGAAGAGTCACCCGCACGTAGGCTTCAGGTAGTTGATGTGTACATTCGTAATATATAGGGTTATTACCAGAATGTTCTTGTTGACATATGTAATATGAAAAAAGCCAAACCAGCCCCCTGTCTGCTGTTGAAAATCACGGCCGTTATATCCGCATACTCAACATAAGACTAAACAGTCAAGAAAACTTGTCTTGATACCGACTCCGTATTGCCTGGCTGAGCGTGCTCATTCGACTGGCCATCCCACCATGCTGCATATTACTCATAAGGGCTTCTTCGAGGGCCGATTGGGTTACGCTCGTATCTAGGACTATTAAATTAGCAAACCCTTAATAATTTCAGGAGGCTCATACCATCCAGATCACTATAGCTGCTTTCCATACTCGGAGTCCCATCGCTTGTCTCTCTTCCAGGAGGAAACGACCGTCGGGGACTATAAGGGGTCATGTCAGGATGCCTTCGTGGACTCATAAGGCCACTTTGATATGGGGCCCGTCTGTGCAATTGTGAGTGTGTAATCGGAACCCCCGAGCTGGCTGAGCTGGTGGATGATTCTGTTGTGGTCGAGGGTCTTGGCTGTGTTGAGGGGTGCCTATGGGATACGGCAGAGTCCTCAGCAGGGTTCTTTCGTAAAGTGGCATTGGATCTGGATGTCTCCTGGGGAGTCTTTTCAGGCTCTGGAAGGAAAGCAGGGGATTCGTCGTCGTCATCGTCGTCGTCGTCTCTTAGGCCCGGTTTGTGTGTTGAGAATTTCCCAAAAGGCGGCTTGAATCGTAGACCGCGACGACTGGCTAGCTTGTTGTCGTCGGAAGATTCAGAGTCTGATGAGCTGGATGTTAGATCGTCTTCCTCGATAGTAGGCGATTTTTGAGCCAGTGTTGGTGTGGCTTGCTCCTGTTTGCTGATCGAATGCCGATGAGTATGGCTTTCACGCCTTGGCTCCCTGGGTTCTGCAACGGGCGTATTGTTGCGGTGTGACTCCCGGGTACTTTTGACCTGGTTTACGGTGGTTGTTGAGCTGGTGCGGCGGGGAATGGGAGCTATTTAATGAAAGATCAGTCTTTGCCATGGCGCGGAGCATTAGAATTATACGCTGCATACCTCGCTGCGGAGGCGTGTCTTTTTGCTGTGGCGCAAGGCGACTTGGGGCTCGTGCGCCTGGAGTTGGTCAGAGTGCTGCAACAGTGTTTGATCATGGACACCTACCTAAATTGGAGGCGCTCTTGTTTGGTTGACCCAGAGCTGTGCTATTTGATACCGAGCCAGGACCAGGCGATGGGGAGCTCGACTGCGTGGTGCCCACTTTGAGGATTTGCGCACGCACCTGCGACAGCTGGCGGTCGTACAGCCATGCTGCCTGTTGGAGCAAGAACTGAAGCGTCACCTGGAAATCATCTGCTCTATAAAAGTATCAGTTCGATCTCAATGTTGTCAGGCGAAACATATCATACAATGCCTTCCCTAAAATACGGTTAGCATCGATGAGACTGGGTAGGCTCAGGTTGCTGCGCTTACAATCTAGACCATCGCCCTTCGAAGTCGAAGGGCGCGATAGAATATCCCAGAGTGCCTGGTCCTTGGCAGCATTCCACTCCACCTGTTCGGCAACGGGTCAGTGGCATCCATGAAGATGGCTAGCGGCACTTACCGGCGGGGGATCCACAAAGTCACCTCTGGGGAAGGGAAGGCGAATAAACACTGTGAACTGAGTGTCCCCAGATTGGTTGAGAGATGTCATCGCAAGTATCGATGTCAGGTGGCGAGACCTGGGGGAGGGTTCATAAAGATGACTGAGACTATTGGGGGACTAGTACAGGGGACTGAGTGCTGCTACCATGAAGCTGGCGGATCCGCGTGGGGTGGTTGTGCGAAGGTCAAGAGTGACGAAGTGCCACGGACGGGCAGCAGCGGTGCGTCGCGATAAGATTGCAGGCGGGCCAGCTGGTCCAGACGGGCCCGGAAGCTAAAGCTGTGTCCTGCCCGGGTATTGCCACACGCCGTGCTGTCACGTCACGTGATGTCCGGATATGGTAGCGTTGGTGCCTGGGGCTGCTACATAAGCTTGTCGCGGCCGCATTTGATCACGACATGCCACACTGACAGCAGCCACCGTCAATCTTCGAGGTTCCATGCCGCTAGGCCTCCCATACTGTGACGCGTTTGAATTAAGCCCCCCATATATTGCAAGGCCAATGCGCAGAATCACAGCGCGGCTGCCCCATTAATAAGCGCATACATCATAGGGACGCGTGCACCGGGTGATGCCTGATCTAGGAAATATCGCAGGAGTGAACCCGGATCATATCTAATCTGAGATACATTTATGCTCAGCTTATGCTGTACTGGCGGAAGCTAGTGAGATAGCACGCTTCAGAGAATGCCTTCGGAGAGAAGGCTTAACTCTGATAAAGGCGAGATCGTGCGCTGCCTTCGAACGGAGCTGTCGATCCCTGGCTGGTTTATCGCCGAGAGATCAAGCAAGATATAGCCCAAGGGGACTGCATATACAATACGATCTCTCTCTGGGAGCGGAATTAAATGATCATCGCGGACTTAGATCGGATTTAGTGTCAGCAGGCGTCTAGAAAGGAACTAACCAACAGCAACACCAATGATAATTTGGCCAGGATCTCCACTAACCGAGGACGGCAAGTAGATCATACAGGCCAATGCATTGCTATAACATAGTGTGTCGCAGGCAGACACTGACGCATCCCTGCGGACCACAGCCAGGAAATAGTAGAGATTATCCTGATGCCTTCCTGAGCAATGGAAGAAGCTGCCTATATAAACCGTGGTCGACGTCCTTACTGCTGGACTGAATCACCATCAAACTCTCACATCTTCTCAATCTCTCAATATCCATCTCCTGAAAATGGCCTTCGACGTCGCTGCCAAACCCAAGACCCTTCTGGGATACCACCAGGTGCTGTCCCCCACTGCCGGTCTCAAGGTCTCCCCTCTCTGTCTGGGTTGCATGAACTTTGGAGAGGCATGGTACACTCTTCATCTACTCCAACAACCAAAAATCACTTACTAACCATAAATAGGAGTCCATTCATGGGTGAATGTGGCAAGGAGCAATCCTTCGCAATCCTAGACACCTTCTACGAACACGGAGGAAACTTCATCGACACGTACGGTCCTCATTTACCCTCTGTCCCCAATCCAACTAACTCTTCCACAGTGCCAACGCATACCAAGACGAGGAATCCGAAGAATGGATTGGCGAATGGATGAAGAAGCGTGACAACCGTGACCAGATGGTGTAAGTCTCCCTCCTAGTCCACCTTCCTCAGCTCCCAAAAACACCCCTGATAACATATACCAACAGCGTCGCAACAAAATACACCACAGGCTTCCGCCGCGCCCATACGGCCACAGAACCCATCCAATCGAACTACGTCGGCAACTCCCTCAAGTCCATGCACGCGTCCGTCAACCGCAGTCTCAAGAAACTGCAAACAGACTACATCGACATCCTCTACGTGCACTGGTGGGACTTCACCACGGGCGTGGAGGAAGTCATGCACGGTCTGAACGCCCTCATCACAGCCGGAAAGGTCCTCTACATCGGCATCTCCGACAGCCCGGCGTGGGTGGTCGTCAAGGCGAATGACTACGCGCGTGCCAATGGCCTCCGCCCCTTCTCCATCTACCAGGGCAAATGGAACGCCGGGATCAGGGACTTGGAGAGGGAGATCGTCCCGATGTGTCGGGACCAGGGAATGGCGATTGCCCCGTTTGCGTCGCTGGGCCAGGGTCGGTTCAGGACGAAGGAGGAGCGGGATGCGGCGTATACGGGCTCGGCGAGGGGCGCGCAGCAGACTGAGGCGGATATTCAGGTCTCGGACGCATTGGAGGCGGTTGCAAAGCGGAATGGAACGACTATCCATGCTATTGTGAGTTACAGCCTTCCCATTCATGATAACCAGGGTAAATCACTGACCGTTTCGGCCAGGCCCTCGCATACATCCGATTCAAGACACCGTATACCTTTCCCCTCGTGGGCCAGCGAAAGGTCGAGCATCTCAAGGCAAACATCGAGGCGCTCAAAATTGATCTGTCGAAGGAGGACATGGATGAGATTGATAATGCCGTCCCCTTTGACCCTGGCTTTCCCATGAACGTCGTCGTTCGTGATGGCTATAGTGCCAACTTCACTGCTGCGGATGTCTTCGCGACGAAGTGGACGACACATATTGATTCTCCTACCCCGGTCATGCCGGTCAGGCCGCGGAAGGATATCTAGTTCTGCTTTCAGGTTGAGGTTTAGGTGGAGGAGGTTGTGGATTTGTGGCTGGTAGCTAGCGGCCATACTATTTATGATTTTGGTTACCTGGACAGCAATGCACAGTCATGGTTTAGTTTTGGTATATATCACCATGCAGAAGTTCTATGGCTGATTAGCTGTGCTGGAGGTGCATGAACAAGTTAAGAAAGCCTTGTGGTGGTAGGCAAAGAAGGCATGCAGTGCAAGATTACCATCGCATTATAAAATAGTCTTACCTTGTCTCTTCCATAATCCCAGTGTTGACACCGCCAGTACTGAAATATAGATGGCAAGCTGTGTATCTTACATATCTCCCACATAGCAGTTTCGATGGTTTAGCGACAAGGCTCATGCAATGAACCACTCAGTCCAGGCATCCTTTGTCATCTTGTTCACAGACTAAGCATCTAGCAGTATGGCAGTAAGCATGAATAGAAGCGCGACAAAATTCTTTCCATATCCGGCAAGTCTTGCCCCGTTTGTTGTTGGATCATCAGGTATTTAATGCCCTCTCACCATGTACCTAGACACTGCCCTAGCTATTCACTCCTGTCATTCCCTCGAGAACCAAACGCTGCATGACAACCCACCCCCCTCTTCCCCCCCCAAACATTCCCGTCATGGAATTCAACCTCTCCATCATTTTCCACACCTTGTACTCCCAGATCGTATCTCTTCTCCTGCCCTTTTCCACACCACCACCAGACTCTGCTGATGGCACAAGCGAATATCCATCGCTCTCAGGATCAGAAATGACGGCTCAAAAAGCTGACGAGTCCAGCCTCCTGAGTACCTCGGACCTCCTGAGGAAGATTGACAAGCTCCGCGAGAACAATGTCGGCCAACATGTCCCTCTTCCCCAGGTAAGGCGCCAGGCCTCTACAGTTTGACCCCTCAAAGGCTGATCATTCTACAGCTAGTCGTTGCTGGCGACCAGAGCTCCGGAAAGTCATCTCTTCTGGAAAGTCTCACTGGGATTCCCTTCCCTCGCGATCTCGAACTCTGCACCCGCTACGCAACACAGATCACGTCCCGTCGTGAGGCCGAGACATACGTTGATATCCGCATCCTTCCAGCCCCTGATGCTTCGGAAGACCATAAGCAAAAATTGCAAGGCTTTCATAAAACGATGAAGGACACGCGTGACTTCCGTGCCCAGTTCCCGGTCATTCTGAAGGAGGTAAGCGCTTTCTCTGGTAAAATAGGACCCGCCATTCCCCGCTCACGAAATGAAAGGTCAATGCCTGTATGGGTATTCGAAGTGAACTTTCCTCCAACGAAGGAACGGTTTTCAGCAAGGATGTCCTTCGCATCGAGCTTTGCGGCCCCTCGGAGGACTATTTGACTGTGATCGATGTACCGGGAATTTTCAGAGATCCTACAAGTGGAATCACCACCGACAAGGACATCCATCTGGTGCTGGAAATGGTGAAAAACTACATCCGGGACAAGCGCACTGTGATTCTGGCTGTGCTCCCAAGCAATGTAGACATTGCAACCCAGGAGATTCTCAAGTTGGCCGGAGACTACGATGAAGCTGGAGAGCGCACGTTGGGTGTGCTGACAAAACCGGACCTGTTGACAGAGCGAAGCGCCAAGATTGCCCTTTGCTCTTTGATTTTGGGCCAGAAGAGACCACTTAAGCTGGGATACTACGTTGCGAGAAACCGTGGCGCCGACGATAACGACAGCTTTGACCATACGGTAGGTGAAGAAATATTCAACCAAGATCCTTGGAACATCCTGCCGAGAGACAGAATTGGGGTGAAGGCTCTACGAGTCCGGTTGGGCGAACTTCTCAACCACATCACGCAACGGGAATTTCCAAGCTTGCGCAAAGATATCAGCAAGCAGATAGAAGATTGTGAGCGAGAGCTGAGCCATCTAGGGCCTAAATGCCAGACTGAACAAAGCCAGCGAGCGTTTCTGAGTAAGATAGCATGTCAGTTCCAGGACCTCGCTGTGGCTGCGTGCGACGCAACGTACTCAAAGGATTATGCATTTGAGGCTTGTGAATTCAGACTTCTCACACATGTTGTGAATATTTCCGATTTCTTCTGCCAGAATTTTGAAAAGAAGGCGCATTTCCGTTCTTTCCGGCCTTTTGACCCGGCTAAATCCAGTTCTGAACAAGAGAACCCCGATGCCGATTACCATGTTTGGAGAAATTCAAAAGCTTGGAGCTCTTTGAACTTGGAACAATACAGCTCGAACGAGATAAGTGATCGTGGAAAAGCGATGGAGCTAGAACAAGTCATCAGTTTCGGCATGGATTTGGAAGATCCCCAAGACGGCATCGAGGAGTGGATCGAACAGCTGTATCTCAAATCTCGCGGCCTTGACATGGGATCTTTTGGTGGAAATATTCTCTCCCTCGCTTTCAGAGAGCAAACCATCAAGTGGGAAGGGATGACGATGGAGTATGTGAGCAAGATTATCATGGTTATCCACCGGTTCTGTTCCATGGCGCTGGAGAGGGTATGTGCCAATAAACAGCTCTGCAATAAGATCTGGTCCCATATCCTTCCTGCGCTCTTAGCGAAGTATAGGGCAGCCACATCTCAGGTATCCTTCCTTCTGGCAGTGGAAAGAAGCCATCGGCCGTATACTCTGAACCATTACTTCAACGAGAACCTTCAGAAGCTGCGTGTCGCTCGACTGACCAAAGAATTGAACGACAAAGCTCGGAAGGAATTGAAGTATGATTCAAGCCAGCGGAGCTATGCGCACTGTGGCAATTCAGTCGTCGACCTGGATGTGATCAAGCAAATTGCCCTGAATCAGAGCAACATGGAGTTCATCACCAAGGAGATCCATGATGTTCTCTGGTCTTATTACAAAGTTGCACGCAAGCGATTTGTGGACAACGTCTACATGCAGGTGGTGGACCACTGTCTGCTGAATAGACCAGAGAGCCCATTGAAAGTGTTCAGCCAAGAATGGGTGCTTAACTTGAGTGCGGATGAGCTGGAGGCAATCGCGGGCGAGTCCCCGGCGACCAAGATGCGTCGGGCGATGCTAGTTCAGAAACTGGAAGAGTTGCGGGCTGCCATGCAGATCCTGGAGTTGTAATCCTGGTCTGTCTTGGTGTTTGTTGATTTGATTTGTCCTCTGACCCTAGTAGATAGTAGACATGTCACGTCCAACACCTGACATATCACATGGCGACTAGCCAGGAAGCGCGTTCAACCTGCCTTCACCAGTTTAGCCCTAGGTATTTAGTTTGTTTAATTTCAATAACAATATTATCTTCATTGACTTTACCACAGCTTGTTGCAGACCATCCATCCGTTTTTGGTGAGTGCAAGTGCCAGCCGATGACCGAAAGCGGAAACAACCGAGGATCGGCGATTAGATGCGTCATGGGCCGAAGGCGGTGAAGTGCCCCTCTCGGTGAGCAAGAGAAAGTGAGAGACGCCGACAGGAAGAACAAAGTTATCGCCATCCACTCGCCATAACCCTGGGGACACGCCATCGGTCTGGCGATCTATATTGTTTCTTTTGCTATCCCAGCATCTCGACGAACCGTTTCGCGCCAAAAACGAGGCAACCGCCCGAGTTTCGGAAGATCAATCGGAGAGGGCTGACCTGGCTTGCTATACTCATCCAAGCGTGCTCCGAACTACCCGGCATATGTCAGAATATAGCAAACACCATTTCTTATAAATTCCCTGGTATTCTGTCGTCGATTGTTGATCCTCCGGTTGCGATAAAAATATTTTCCTCGCCGCGGTTGTCGGTTCCCAGCCCCCCGCGCCGTCACCTGCGAATTCTGCCACTGCCCCTCCTGTTTTACTTGGATAGATCCACTCGCGTCGTTGGTCGCATTGATAAACCGTGGCATTGAACATATTGGATAATCTCACCCTGGTCGCATTAGCTTGAACAGACTCCCCATCGCCCAGCATGACCTCTGCTCCCACGGCCGACATGACGCCCGCCGAGGCCGAGTCGGTCTACTTCAACAACTACCCCCCTCCCAAGGCCCTTCCGAAGCATGAAGCCCTCGCCCGGGCCTTCGTCGACTACCATGTTCAATCGAACCGACGCCTTGTCCTCGTGACCTCCGGCGGCACCACAGTTCCTCTTGGTTCGTGGGATGGATCGTGCACCCGAGAATGACTTCTGACCGATGTGCAGAGAACCAAACCGTTCGCTTCATCGACAACTTCAGCGCGGGCACGAGAGGTGCCGTGTCGGCGGAATACTTTCTTCAGCAGGGATATGCGGTGATCTTCCTCCACCGGCAGTTCAGTCTGCTGCCGTACTCGCGGCATTACAGCCACTCAACCAACTGTTTCTTGGACTTCATGGACGAGGAACCGGTGCCCGACGTTGCCGGGGCCAGCGAGTCGGATCACCGGCCGATCGTGGTGCGCAGCGAATACCAGGACCAGATGCGGGATGTGCTGCGAAAGTACCGGTACGCGAAACGCAACAACCTCCTCCTACTGCTTCCCTTCACGACCATCTCCGAGTATCTCTTTGAATTGCGGTCGATAGCCCAGATCATGAAGCCCCTGGGCCCCAACGCGCTGTTCTACTTGGCTGCGGCGGTGAGCGACTTCTTCATCCCGACCGACCGGATGTCGGAACACAAGATCCAATCGTCGGAATTGCCGGAGAACCTGTCCTCGTCGGACATCTACACGGGCGGGCTGGAGGCGCAACAACCGTCGCAAAGTAAGCGACTGGTGATCGATCTGGATCCGGTGCCGAAGTTCCTGCACCGGTTGGTGGACGGCTGGGCGCCGGATGGCAGTATGGTGGTGTCGTTCAAGCTGGAGACGGACCCGAACCTGCTGGTGTACAAGGCGCAGACGGCGCTGCGACGCTACGCGCACCACCTGGTGATCGGGAACCTGCTGACGACGCGCAAGTGGGAGGTGGTGTTCGTCACCCCGGACGCTCCGCACGAGCGTTGGATCCGAGTGCCGAAGTCGCGGCGCAGCAAGAGCATCTCCGGCAGTGAGGCGCAGGTTGGACTGGCGGAGGCCAAGCGGGCGGGCGAATCCGCGCCAGGGGAAACGGGTGGGGGCCAGCAGGACGAGAGCAGCGTCGCGGAGGGAGTGGAGATCGAGAGTCTGATCATCCCCGAGCTGGTCAAGTTGCACGACAGCAGGATTGCAAAGCACCCTCCGCAGTAGACAGCCGTACGGAGTACTCCGTAGTCTCCTCCCTCTCCTCTCTGTATTCGGGTTGTAAATACTAAACGGGGTGTGCCGTTGAACGATTGAAGGGGGAGGGGAGAGGGGAGGAACTAGGAAGGGTTTCAAGGGGCCTGTTCTGGAAGTGGAAGCACTAACCCTGGGCGAAGGCGAAGAGGGTCCTCGCCAGATAGATTAATAGGGGTCTGAAACTCCAGATGGCCCTGTCAGCGTAGGAGATTGGGCGTTTCCTCTCTTCCTCTTAATTTTGCTCCTCTGTATATTCCACACATAAGCCCGACCGGGGGATTGTTGTCCGAGGGCAATAATCCTCATCCTCATCCTCATCATAATGAAACCCAGTCAGCCATGCATGCGTCCACCCCATCCAGGGGCTGGCTTGACACCCAGCATTCCCGCTCTCCTTTTTGTCTGTGACCTGTGCACTACACAGCACTGTGCTCCGTCCAGTGTTCATCCTTCCGTTCCTGCGTGATGGATCATCGCCTGAAGATGCAACGGAGGATGGACCCAACCCCAATCCTGATGAACCCACCCCGACGCACTCCCTCCTCGAATCACAGGCCCATGTGGCCTTGCGTCTGACAGCTTAGCTGCTCGTCAGGGGCGGTTTCAGGTCGGGCGCTGGAGCCAGCCCATGGGTCGGGACCGGCGCCAGGCCGGCTAACGCGTCATCGACCGTCAGTGAGCAATCCAGATCGCCAGCTTGCGTGGGCCGATCTTCTGCCTACGTGCCTTCCTACGTCTCCATCTCCACGCGCCGCCCATTCATTCTTCTTATACTGGTCCTCGGCGATCACTGTTTACTGTCCTTTACCTCCTCCTTTCTCGCACCTCATCTCCCCTCCCCTCTTCCCCATCCCGCCCCCTCCACCCAACCTTCAGGGCCTGATCCATCTGTCTCACACTACCGACGTTCCTGCCCGTCCCCAGGAATCCAACCCGACCGTTCCACCACCACATAACAGGCAGGGGTCGAACCTCGGGGCATTACTGGAGGACACGCACACAAACAGAAAATGAAAAACCGCTTTTCAGCAATCCGGAGGATCGGTCCATAGATAATCGTCTTGCTGTGTTGTTTGTTTCACGTTGCTGCTTCCTCTCCATCCCCCCTCTCCCGCTCCCCGCTGCAGGCCGGCTCGTCCAAACCACCAACTTCCTCCCCCTCACCGATTTCTACGCTCACGCTGCTCTCTCCACACGCCGCCCGCCACTGCCACCATGGTGCTCCGTCGCTCCCGTCGCATCGCCATCCTCTCCTCCCTCCTCGGCCTCTTCCTCCTCTACCACTTCGTCTCCTTCCGCCCGGAGCTCTACTCCCGCACCTATGACGCCGCCGCCGCCGCCGCCGCCGCCGACCCCTCCGAATGCCCCGACCTGCCGGGCATGGAGGACGTGCTGGTGGTGATGAAGACCGGCGTGACCGAATCGCTCGACAAGGTCCCCATCCACTTCAAGACCACCCTGCGCTGCGTCCCGAACTACATCATCTTCTCCGACTTCGAGGAAGAGATCGAGGGCGTCAAGATCCACGACGCCCTCCGCACCATGGACAGCGTCGTGAAGGATACGGTCGCCGACTTCGACCTCTACAACCGGCTGCGCGAGCAGGGGCGCGCCGGCCTCGACAACTCCGACTTCGCCGACGAGGCCAACTCCAACATCGGCAAGCCCAACAACCCGGGCTGGAAGCTCGACAAGTGGAAATTCCTCCCCATGGTCCAGCAGGCCCTCCTCCACAAGGACAACGCCAAATGGTACGTCTTCATGGAGGCCGACACCTACATCTCCTGGCCCACCCTCCTCCAATGGCTCGCGCACTTCGACCCCCGCGAACCCCACTACATCGGCACCGAGACCCAGATCGCCGATGTCATCTTCGCCCACGGCGGCTCCGGCTTCGTCGTCTCCAACCCGGCCATGCAGCTCGCCACCAACGAGTACGCCACCCGCACCATCGAGCTGAACGAATACACCGACTGGCACTGGGCCGGCGACTGCGTCCTCGGCAAGGTCCTCGCCGACGCCGGCGTGCCCCTCCACTACTCGTGGCCCATCCTCCAGAACTCCAACGTCGGCGAACTCGACGAGTTCGCCAAGGGCTTCTACCGGAAACCGTGGTGCTTCCCCGCCGTCGGATTCCACCATCTCAGCAAGCGCGAGATCCAAGACCTGCACGCCTTTGAAAAGCGCCGCAGACAAGAGGTAGGTAGCCTTCCTTCCCCCCACCCCCCCCCAGAAAGAAACATGCTAATGAATTCAGACGGATAACCCAGTCCTCCTCCACCGCGACGTCTTCAAGGAACTCATCTACCCCGAACTCTCCAACGTCCGCGACAGCTGGGACAACCTCTCCGACCAGGAACACCCCACCATCAACACCTTCCACGAGTGCCAGATCCTCTGCGCCGGCTCGCGCCACTGCGCCCAGTTCGTCATCCGCGACGGCATCTGCTTCACTGGCGAGACCCCCCGGCTGGGAGTCAGTAACCCTGCCGTCCGCTCCGGCTGGGTTCTCAGCAACATCGACCGCATGATCGATAAGGCCCCGCGGTGTTCGCGACCGGACTTTGGTGTCTGATCTACTTCTACTTTCATATTGATATTGATTTGATTTTGATCTTCGCCGGACGAGTCGGTCACCTTTGTTTTTTTATTTATTTATTTATTATTTCGTTCCGACAAAAGGGTTATGTCTGCTTTTTTTTTTTTTTTTTTTTTTGTTTCTGTATTAGTATAGATTTTTTATTATTACTTCTGGTCCAGTCTGTTTCGTGGCATTGCATTGCATAGGCGGTTATGCAGTGAGGGCGTTTGGGTGGGTTGTTCTGTTCTGTTCTGTTGTCTAAAAGCTTGGGCCTGTTTTAGTCCGCTTCGGTCTACTGCTGCATCCGCATCAGGCGTCTGGCACTGTTGGTGCTTTTTATCCAGAAAACATTTTTTTTTTCTCTTTCATGATTACTTCCGTGTCAGCGTTCCAAGCCAGCTAGCATGCATGCATCTATCCAGCCATCCAGTACCACATGAGACAGAAAGAAACAAAGCATACATCAAGGAACTGATATCTTGAGGGGCGGGCTGTCCGGGTCCTCCAGACATTGGTCAATCCGCATGATCGTCGCGTTCCTGCTCTTCACGAACTGAATCATCTCCCGGAAGTAGCTCACGGTAGTCGGACTCAGGAAGTGCATCACCGCCAGGTTGCCCCCGCGCATCACGCCGCGGATGAAGGCCTCGCGCTGTTTCTCGGGGGTCTTGGTGTCCGCCCACAGCCAGTCCTCGATATCCACGCTCCAG
Organism: Aspergillus ellipticus CBS 707.79; assembly: GCA_003184645.1. Lineage (NCBI taxonomy): Eukaryota > Fungi > Ascomycota > Eurotiomycetes > Eurotiales > Aspergillaceae > Aspergillus > Aspergillus ellipticus. The sequence goes on along the minus strand of KZ825893.1, from coordinate 20,831 downwards.
TTGATAATCTGAGGGTCTTTGATATAGTTGGCGAGTCGCTGGCGGGTCCTTGCGCCAATGGTGCCGTACGGGGGGCGGAAATAGCGAGCTCCATCAGTCAGTCAGTGACCTCCATTCTAAACCCATCCTCCTGAGAAAAGAACCACATACTTTCAATCCCCAGAATGTCTCGAAACGACTTGATATTCTCCACGATCTCGCGATCAATCTCCGCAATCGACCCCAATCCCTCCAATCTGCACGCGCCACGAACACTGATATCAGCCTATCACCCCAACCCAGAGCCCCTCTCCCCTCTCCCCCAAAAGACAGTAAAAGAAAGAAAAGAGAAACTCACTTCCGATGCGTATCCGAATGCAACGCAACCTGATGTCCCCGGGCCACCATCTCCCCATAAACGCCCGAGAAATTCGTCTCCGGATCCCTCAGTCCCCTCCCGACCACAAAAAACGTAACCAACACGCCCTCCTCCTCCAAAATCCTCACCACCTGCTGCGCCAACCCCGGCTGCCCATCATCAATCCCAAACGCGAACGCCCCAGGCCGAGAACACCTCAGCACCACCCTTCCATTCTCCGCCCTCTGCGGGACCGGAAACCCAATCGGCACCGCACCGGCACTCACGAGCTCCACGCGGAACAGCGTGACGGGGTCGCGCGAGTACCACCCGTTGAAGGCGACGGAGAGGGCGCGCGCGTGGTCGATAGCGAAGTGCCACAGCGGGATGTAGATGTGCGGGCCGTGGGCGTAGGGCGTGGCGGGCACGGAGTCCCAGGTTTCGGGGAAGGGGGCGTGGGAGGCGTTGCAGTGCGGGTTGTTTTGGGTGAGTGAGATGGTGAACGAGGTGCTGCCGGTGAAGAGGATGTGCAGGTAGTGGGTTCGGCGGTATGGGCGCAGGTTGAAGCAGGTTGCTGGGCTGAGTTGCGTGTGGTAGATCTGGTCTGGGTCTGTGGGGTGGAGGGTGATGGAGTTGGTGTTGGGGGGGTGGGTTGTCCGGAGGTTTTCGAGCGGGCCGTGCCAGAAGCCCAGGGCGTTGTGGGTGAGGTGGGTGAAGGTGTCGATTATGAGGGGGGTGGTTGGGTCGGGGGAGGGGAGGGATTGGGAGGTTGTGGTGGTGAGGGTTTGGAGGACGAGGAGGATGAGGATGAGGATGAGGGTGTGGGTGTGGGTGTGGGATTGCATGGTGGATGGCTGCGGCTGGAGGGGGGGAGGAGTGGAGTGGAGTGGACTGGGTGAGTATACGCGTCTACGGTGAGGCTATAGTTGGGGAATTGGGAGAAGGCTGGATGTACAGTGGGAAGGGGTGGTGCGGTCTAGGGAAGGTGCGATGCGATGCGAGAAGATATTGCGGTTGATTTAGCAGGTATCCCGGTCTAGAAACAAGAGACGCAACCCATATCCCACCCTGAACCACCTCCCAACATAACCCGTAGTTGGTTGGATACCCCGCACAAGCTTAGACCCATTGCCTCTTCCAAAAAGACAATCCATCCTGAGCTCTGCTAGATTTCCGAGGCTCGTCCAAGGCGCGGAAGACGGCCTGCGACGCCTGGCCTGGAGGACCATAGGGACTGGAAATCTCAGCAACAGACAAACTTGCTGCACATTAAACCCAGCTTGAGCGGGCACAAACACGAACGGAGACGCAACGAAGACAATCACAAGCCACCGAAAGATGCAGCTCTTCGACCTCAGGCCCCTCGGAGACATGTCCTGCGAACAGCGGTGCAAGAACACATCCGTGACAGGCTACTGTAGATCGACTGGCTGTGGCTGTTGGATTAGAAGTCCCAGTTGTTGTTCGCCACTGGCTCGTCTTCGGTCTCTCCCGTCGGAGCTCCCCAGGCAGCATCGTCGCCAGCATCGTCCTCACCGTCCTTCTCGTCGTCGGTATCGTCGTTAAAAGCGACGACGTCATCGGCCGGACGATAACTCTCGAGGAAGTCAGGAATCTTCTGTTTACTTTCTATTAAGATCTTGACCAGCTCCGGGGCGAGCTCGGCGTTCTTTTCTTCATAGAAGGAGGTCGCAAGGCCCTCGTTCCCAATGCGTGCAGTGCGTCCTGTTTGGCATCAGCGGTGCTTCCACATTTCTCGGCATCCAGACGCACCAATTCTGTGGATGTACTCGTTGATTCCGCCATGAATGGCACTGGGCAAATCAAAATTGATGACGTGCATAACGTTCTTAATGTCCAGCCCACGAGCCGAAACGCCAGTTGCCACGAGAATGGGACACTTGGCTGTCTTGAACGCGCGCCTATCGTGCTGTTAGAAACAGCAGCGAAGGTGGTTTGGTTGAACTTACAGGGCATCTTCCCGCTCACGCTGAGTACGATCCGAATGAATCGAGGTGCTTGGCAATCCCATGTTGAACAGATAATCATCCAAGAAATCGGCATCCCTCTTGCCGTTGACGAATATCAAGGTTCGTGAGGGCGGCATGGACAGCAGCAAGTCATAGAGACACTTCTTCTTGAGATGGGGCTCAGAATAGACGATCTGAATGAAGATCTCGTTAGCATGGCTTGGATAAAATATGTCTGCTCTTACGCTCTGATCCACGTTGATGTGGGTGCTCCCCGGGCGTCCGATACGCACGCGAACGTGGTCATCAGCCAGGAACTTGCGAGCCAGCAGACGGCACTCCCTGTTGAAGGTTGCGGAAAACATCATGTAGCGATGATCGGCATCCTCGTTGACATCTGCCTTGGTCAGTACTGGATAAAACTTCGGTCATTATATACACGTACCACCACCGGACATGATCTTGGTGAAATCAGACTCCCAGTCTGACTGTAGAAGCTCATCGGCCTCGTCAATGATGGTGTACCTGACATCATATCAGCGGTGGGGTATTTCGACACTAAAAAGACTTACTTGACACGGTTGAGAGACAAGATGTGCGGCTTGTCCATAAAGTCGAGGAGTCTACCAGGTGTCGCAATCAGGATGTCACAGCCTCGCTGCAACTCGTCTCTCTGGTCACGAACCGGGGCGCCGCCGTAGACAACACAGGGACGCAGCATGGAACGATAGCACAAGCGACGCGCCTCATCGAATATCTGGGTCGCCAACTCACGGGTGGGAGCAACAATGAGCACCAATGGCTCAGCCCGAACAGAGTCGACGCTGGGGTCATAACCGGCAGCCACGTTGGGACGAGGCGCGGCGAGCTTTTTGGCCTTGCCCATCAGTTGAGAAAGAACGGGGATGAGAAACGCAGCGGTTTTTCCAGACCCTACTTTTGTCAGACGGCTGCTCTCTACAGTCCAGGTATTACCTACCGGTCTGAGCAATGGCAATCAGATCGTGACCCGTGAGAACAGCGGGAATGCAATAGGCTTGGATGGGAGTCGGAAACTCATATCGGCACAAGCGAATGTTATCACGCATGATAGGGTGAAGACCAGCATCGTCAAACTAAGAATCGTCAGACACAGCCAGGTAGCCTGACTGGCATGACTTACATTCTTCACAGGGCTGGGTCTGTCACGACTCTCGGCGACAACCTCGATATTCTGCAAACTTCGCGTTGTCAGCACGGCACCGAGCGGGTTAGTCCAGATCACTTACTTTCCAATCTTGAGCCCAGTCCGGTTGATGAACTCGTTACGGAAGAGCATCTCCTCAAGCTCGCTATTCTGAGGACCAACATCCCCGAACTCGTCCTTCCACTCATATTTGGCCGCCTTTGCCGCCCATTCGGGAATCAATTCGTCGCCACCTCCCTCGGGCTTGACGAGAGGCGGAACGGTGGAGTTGTACTTGTCATAGTCATAACCCTCCGGAGCAACCCAGCCCTTCTCCCGAGCAACGTTTGTAGCCTCGGTGGCCTTACCGGGCTCGTTGCCTGTGGACTCCTTCAGGGCCTGGCCCATGTCGGACACGTCGAAGTTGTCCGCCATGTTCAGACCACCAACGGGACCAGACACGCGTTACGACACGGAGTGCGGATTGTCTGGAGATACGAGGACAATGAGCTGGAAATCCAATCAACGCTGAAGAAGTAGACTCACGAGAGAAGGTCTTTGCTCCGCTATGGGGCGTGTTGGGTACAGGGGGAGACGAGGTTGGGAAGAGGAGGAAGAAGGGTGAGTGGGAGAAGATATAGGAAGGAAGACACGACGCCACAAATCAAAACAAAACAACGATCCAGGCAATGAATTGCTCCGCCAGGCACGGTGCCGTTGGTGGGGGGTTGGGCAGTGAATGTCAAGTGAAGTCAAACGGCCAGCACCGGCGGGTTTGGAAGACACGCCGGCGGGCCTCGTCGGTCAGGCCAGCAACTGCCCGGGCTTTCGCTCTGGATTGCGATGCCAAAAGAAAAGAAACCACCAGGCGCATCAGCAGGCCAAAGCATTATCCGCGGGTCGTCGTGTCTACGATTCTTCAGAGAGCGTCGCTCTGGCTGACGTCTACAGTCAATGTGTCATTTTTCCATGGTATCTCGAAGAGGACAACAGACACACGTGGCCATCGGTGGCAGTAGCAAAGTATAAGCGACCAGGAGCCTTGGGAGATGGCTGAACCCCATGGATCCGACCAAGCAGCTTGAGGCTTCATGCTTCTTGCGGCTCGGTGGATGTATAGATCCGGTTTACTATGTACGGGGCGGAGTCTAATTTTCCAGCCTTGCGGTGAAGCAGTGGGAGAGACACCATTGCACGGCCAGTCCGTACTGGTCCCAATGGCAGGAAGTGAGTACGAGCTGGGATATGCAACAAGCCGTAGCCACACCGCAGTTCGGTGATGGGAAGGCCATTCAGTTCTAAGCAATGACATGGCCCTTCTTCCATTCTTTTGGTCTTTGTTTGTATTAGCTCCTGTAGGTTATCCTACTACTATGGGTTGAGTTTGTGGTCAATCTCATTTAGTACTGATACTTACTAGTAGGTAGGTACGAGGTAAGGTAGTAAGTAGTACTAGTATAGATTTCGGATACTGAAGATAGTATGTTTCCGAGAGAACACCCACAACGGATACGGCCACTAATGCGGGGTGACCAAATCGGATCCAAGGCCATAAAGCATGTTAGGAACAGGAAATCAGGAACATATCAATGCAACAATTTGACTCTAGTAGGTACATCATCCGATAGCCACCGGCACTACCCCTGATGAGGCGAAGTCCTCCAGATTCTCCCGCATGTGGGGTCGGTGCCTGAATTCCGCCTGGATCCTGCCTGACAGCCTGGCAGCCTGAGGTATCAGGCCGGAGATTGAGCGACGTCATTGGCCATCTCCTCCAGGCCCCAGGGAGTTTAGGCAGTCCCGGGAGTGACTGCATAGTGACTGCATGCTATGCAGTCACCCCTGCAAGGACAGACAGCCCAGCTCGTCCCAGCGCAGACAGTAGCAGCGATGCGCATCGGCCAACACGCCGGAGCCAAGAGATTGCGCGGGATTGATGTGCTCAGCAGCAGCAGAGTGACTAAGAGGCAGGAATGCTCGGTTCCACCCCGACCTCAACAAAAGCGGGCAGAAGGAGATATACGCCGTAGGGGCCATCACGGGATCCCATTGCCCCGAGATGGCAACCTCAACCACCCCCGGTACGCTCCTCCACTAGTCCGTCCTGGCTGTCATTCTTATCCCCCCCCAAATCCCCCCGTTCCCCCCGATCCCTCCTGGCCCTCTATTTTTATGCCATTGACGCAACATGTCCTCCTCAAATCCCACTCCCACCCCCCGCGGTGGTCGCCTGGAGCAGGCCATCACCAACCCTGGCGCTGTCAAGATCAACGTCAAGGGCGCCTTCATCGTTGATGATGACCCGCGATCCAAGAGCCCCGTCCGGACCGATGGCGTTCATTACGAGGGCCATGACATCCGTCTCCCCCATCACTCCGGCCTCGTGAGCCATGTCGCGGTAGACGTGAGTCCGCCCCTTTTTTTTTTTTTTTTTTTTTTTCCCTTCCGCGGTTCCCCGCACAGTTTGAAGCTCCCCGCAATTGCAACCTTCGGCGCAATCCCACGACATTTCCACTGACTTTGGCGGTCGCAACACCAGATTGGCGGTTCGCTGGCGAAACTAGTCTATTACACGCGAGAGCTGGACTCTGTCGACAATGGTGGCCGACTCAACTTCATCAACTTCGAAACCTCCCGCATAGATCTGTGCCTCGACTTCATCAAGCAGCTGAAGGAGGAACACGGGAAGCTCGGGGGTCCTTCGGGAGAAGAACTCTGTGTGATGGCTACGGGTGGCGGAGCCTACAAGTACTACGATAAGCTCAAGGAGACCCTCAAAATCGACATAATCCGGGAGGATGAGATGGAGTGCCTCATCACGGGTATGTGCTCGCGTGCTGCTTCGCCTTCGGAACGGGCCTAATTTGATTCATCCATAGGTCTCGACTTCTTCATCACCGAGATCCCGAACGAGGTCTTCACCTACAGCGAAACAGAGCCGATGCAGTTTGCCGAGGCCCGAGCGGACGTCTACCCGTACCTATTAGTCAACATCGGTTCCGGCGTGTCCATGATCAAGGTGTCGGGACCCAAGCAGTTCCAACGCGTGGGCGGTACGCACCTGGGTGGCGGTACATTCTGGGGTCTGATGTCACTGTTGACCGGTGCCCGCACCTTCGACGACATGCTGGCCATGGCCGACCGGGGGGATAACAGCGGGGTGGACATGCTGGTCGGCGACATCTACGGCATGGACTACAGCAAGATTGGGCTGAAGCACACCGCGATTGCCAGCACGTTTGGCAAGGTTTTCCGCATGAAGAACCACGCGGAGATGAAAGAACTGAATGGCGAAGATGTGCAGGATGATGTTGGCGGCGAAAGCAACGGCGACCCGATGTTCCAATTTGAAGACATGAGCAGGAGCCTACTCTATGCCATTAGGTACGTTGCCGTTTTTTCTCGTTGTCTACGTGGTGGTGGTGGTGGTGGTGGTGGTGGTGGTGGTGGTCTAACATACTCCAGTAACAACATCGGACAAATTGCGTACCTGCAGTCAGAAAAGCACCAAGTCAAGCATATCTACTTCGGCGGCTCGTTCATCCGAGGCCATCGGCAGACCATGAACACCCTGTCGTACGCGATCAAGTTCTGGTCCAAGGGTGAGAAGCAGGCCTACTTCTTGCGCCACGAAGGCTACATCGGGTCTGTGGGCGCGTTCCTTCGCAGACAGCCCGCCAACTGGGGCCGTCGGAACAGCATCGACGAGAAGGCCATGCCACACATTGGTAAGGCAGCAGCGGAAATCCCGCAGGAGACCGATTCTTAGCAACCCGACGAAATACCCGACAGCAGATTTCGTGATTTCATCCTGGGCCTGTGTCCAGTCATCATTTTGAGCGTTTGATACCCGTTGATTGTGTCGAAATTCCAGTGCCGGTTAGACTTGGCATTCTTATGCATTATAATACTCGAAATCGCTCTGCGGGGCCTTCCATCTCCTCCATACAAGAGAGTGGATGAGCACCGCGGGCATGCCCCCAGTGTACAGTGTTCTATTCTCACCTTTCTCTCCTACCATCTTCATCTTTCGGGACTTGTTTTGCTTCGACGTCGACGACTCTCCTACCTACCCACCATATGGTAGGTCATGTTCGATGGTCATCTAGTTCAGAGGCCGGTGTCATGTCAGGCTTTTTGCATAGAGAGAGCACATTTGATAAAGCATAGAAATGATTACCAAGCGGGGAATATACTTGATAAAACATCCTTTCCACTATAACTAGATAGAGTATGAATATGAGCTCAACCCCACCCCACGTGATAGCCAGCCCCAGGTGGGATCCGATCAGGGTTCCTTAGTTTGGTTTGCAATGACAGCTCCGACACTGACAGCTCCCCGCAACCACGATGGACCTAGACCCCATCCGGCGGCCGGCCAGGCACCATAGTTAGTTAGTTATACCAAGTAGTTACTAAACAGTGCCACCGCCAACTCAGCCACGCACCCACTTAGACAGTACGGAGTACTCATGGAAGACACGACATGCCCCTGATCCAGAATTGCGTATGCCATGCCTCAATTAAGCCGAGACGGGTTAGGTATGTTTTAAGGTGGCTCTTTCACCGATGTGAATTTTGGAGGATTCTCGGTGGTCTTTGCTTCCAATTACTACAGTAGGATTGGGGATATTTGACTGTCATTTTATTTTTTCTATCTACATTGTACAGAAAGATAGTAGATAGAGGGAGGGGGATAGAACCATGACACGATTTCCCCCATCCAATCCAACAACCAACCATGAACAACAAACCACCCCCCCTCTGATGAGGAGTGATGACCGACCAACCCCCCCCCCCCCCCCACCACCCGAGACATCGACACACCATCCATCGGGCACAAACAAACAAACAAACAGACTCAAGCCACGCCAACGAACACCGTCGGTTCTCAGAAAAGTAGGCAGATAGGAGACTTGTCGAGAAGAACGGCACGGAATATTTTATTAGTTTTCTGGTAGATAGGTAGATAGGTAGTATGTATAGCATGGCAATGTACTTATTGCCAGGATATCGGCATATTTATGTAGATAGTAGAGGCTGTAAAGTACGCTGAGGGTATGGGATTTACTCTGTAGTACTCTGTACCTTACTAAGGTAATTATGGAGTACTACACTAAATATAATCCACGGATACCAGGGGAAAAAAACCAAGAAAAGAAAAGAAAAGAAAGAGGGAAGAGGGAAGAGAGGGGAGGACAAAGTCCAACACCCCCGCCGTATTTACATACTATTTACATTCTGTATCGGATAACTACCTGCACCCAAACAGACTAGTAGACAGGATAGAGCAATGAATGCATAACACCGGAGATACCTTAATAACCAGTGTGCGAGCGGGGGTATGATCCTGGGCTTAGGTTAGGTTAATTGATCTGTCGTTTATCGTGTCGTAGGAGTCGTGCGTGCTTGTTTGCTTTTCCATGCAGCTATGCTATCTAGTGTAGTGGCTAGGTGTTGGAGAGCTGGGAATGGGATGGATTAGTGTTTGTGGCTTCGATGGGATCTACCCATGTCATTTCTGGGGAATTAATTGTGCACGATCATTTACGACTTGCGAGGGAGGGGGTACTGGAATGGCTGAGAGGGGCATTGCTAGACTGGAGGGGGGATTATTAGCCAACATAGACAAGACAGAAAGTATTCTAGCTAGGCAGTGTCTGAGCTTAGCTTATTTGCCATGGTCTATGAGCAAGGTCTGTCTCTGTCGTTTCTGTGTGCACGCCCGCTAGCTCCCCCCCCAGACGCGAGAACGCGTTCACGACTCAGTGCTCCGAGTCCGGTCAGTCAACACCTCCGCCAACCCTCACTACATAAGTTGAGTCACCTGCGACGCAGCGAGATCTGTGATGGTGAGTATCGACTGTGCAGGCATATTGACTCTGCGTCCGGGACTGCTCTAACCGTCCGGTTTACTAGATGAGCCAAGCCCCGCCATCCCCCTCCGATAGTGGCAGCGCGGTCATGTTCATCGCTGAAAGGTACGTGAGCTTCATCTCGCCCCGTGAAAGACGAGCTGACGCGTACGGCTTTGAGCTCAGAGTAAGACGCAGCTCTCGCCGCATCGTTCACACGGAATCCGACGATGAGCAGAAGCCGTCCGTGACTGAGATCGCCGACACGAACGATTCAATGGAGCAAAACAACCCTGACCCAGGTGCCAGCGCCGAGCAAGAGCGAGAACCGAGTCCCCGCACAGACGAGAGCCCCACCTCACCACCAGAACGAATGGTCGAGGTGAACCCCGTTCCGCTACATGGACCAAAGCGCCCACTGCCCAGCTATCTGATAGCCACACTCGAGACGTGGCACCGCGAGAACGGACCAGAGCCACCTAAGTGCAAGTACGGCGGCCGGCAGGGCTCCATGAGCTGGAAGGTGTTCGATCGTGATGGCAACCAGCTCCAACTCTCGTGGTTCACGGTCTTGAAGCCTCGGAAGTACGATGTGCTGGTGCTCCATGAGTCTGTTGGCACCGCCAGGTTCGTCTACTGCGACCCTCCGCATCGCACCCCGAACGGCACGTACCTGAGACCGTGGACGTGGTTCCGCTTGCATAATGCAGATGAGTTGCCGCATTGCGCGATTCGCATGTTCGGGAGTAGCGCGGATGAGGTGATTTACTCATCGGACGTGTGGGACTATGTGGATAGACGCTCGCGCGCGCATGAAGCAACCGCGGCCCTGACACCGTCTGATACCCCGAACGATGGAGTAATGACCAGGAGGAGGTTGCGTACGACAGCTGCAGCTGCAGCGCCGACAGCCAGAGCATTGATAGTCAGAAAGCCGACAGCCAAAACATCGATAGCCAGGACGCCAACAGCAAGAAGGTCAATGTCAATAGAGTTGCGAGCGAGAGAGGACTCGTTCCTGACGGATACTTCTGAGGAGGAATCGGATGAAGAGGAGGAGCCGGAACAAGAACGGGAACAGGACAAGAAAAAGGAAAAGGAGAAGAAAGAAGAGAGAAGCGCCTCCTCTGCTCCGAACGAAAAGAAGCGCAAGATCACGGCGACCAGTCCTGCTGCTACAGGGGAGGCCACGCCGACCAAGGTGGTGTTTCGCCTTGCCTCGCAGCGAGTGATGGGGGCAATTCGCTACATCCCGTTGGATGAGTGTATGTCCCGGAAGGAACTGTTTGACAAGGCCTCGGCGTTCTACAAGGCGTGTGAACGGGACTCACAGGTGAATATCCTGGCGTGTCAGATCTCATCCCAGCGCGAGCAGCAGTACCTTTTTGAGGACAGCGATGGCGAGTTCCGCCTGTTGGTTGAGCAGGCCCAGCGCATGACGAGCTCGGATGCGATTGTGATCGATGTGTTGCATGTGCTGCAGAACTAGGCGGAGGATGTCTTTGCAGTCTTTCCATAGTTGTAGCAATCCATGCCCATGCGCAGTCATGTACATGCATAGCATGGAGAACTACGAAGATCCTGCTAGTACTAGATAGTACTGTGCTAGATAGTACCTGGTAGCAGCAGCAGTAGTGGTAGCGGCCCAGCAACAACACAGCGGTGCCGATGACTAAGCGCCACGTGGAGGCCGAAGGGATTCGCGTCGTTCGAGACGGACAGCCATCGTGTCTCCCAGCCTGAGGTTACCGATCACATCATGCTTCGAGCATGAAGCCCGTCCTGCTCGATGCCTCCTCTGCCCGACTCGCCGCCCCCGGTCCCTCCCCCCGTCCCCGTCGAGACCCATCCGTACCGCACCGTGGGGAGCAAGTCCTCCGCCGACGAACGATCCCTCCCGGATCCCACCCGCCTGGCCCCTGAAGACGCATACTACTCGGCCCTGCCCAGGCCTCGCCCGAACTCCGCCAGCTATGACGACTCGCTGCGAGCCCTGAGCAGCAACTCGGGCATCGCCGCCTCCGTCGCCGCGCTACGCCCGCCGCCCGGCGTCTCCGGCGTGGGCAGTCGCAAGGTGCGAGGCACTAGCCGACGGAGACGACGAAAGGGCGCCTGGAAGAAGCTCCTCTGGGTGAAACAATCCTGTACGCTACTCCTAC
>KZ825892.1:123903-146081 GCA_003184645.1 Aspergillus ellipticus CBS 707.79 | reverse complement strand
GGGGACACTTACAGTTGGAGGGTTTGGGTTTGTGGACGCCGGTGCGGGATTTCACGAGGAGGACGTAGGAGCCGGTGCCGATGGCGATGATGGTCAGGAAGGGGAGGATCTTGAAGTTGGATCGGCTGTATGGGGAGGCGGGAGGCGGAGGAGGAGAAGAGGAATAGGGGCGATGCAGGCGAAGGCGAGGTTGGCGATGGAGATGGTGGAGGTGGGGGGACACGGGTTGGGCTGCACTAGTAAGGGAGGGAGCAGCAGCAGTTGTTGTTGTTGTTGTTGTTGTTGTTGTTGTACCACGCAGCAGTCGGGCGGAGGAGCGCAGGGAGGAAGACATTGAGCAGGGCTTGGAGAGACACTCGCAGATGAATGATGCTGCCGCCCGAAAAAAAACCCTCGCCGAAGTGGGAGTCGCCGTCGTCGAAGTCGAAGTTCGACCGCGCATTGCGAGCCTGGGTGCCTTGCTGCCTGGGGCGTGGCCGGGGGCTGCTTCGGGACTAGCGCCAGGGCATCCGATCTATACGTACTCCAGGCAGTAGGCACCGACTGCATCTAATCCTCTCCTTCTTCATCGTCTTCATCGTCTTCCATTCCCTATTCCCTATTCCTTATTCCCACTCTCATGGATTGTCGAAGATGTCATTGGGGTATTGGAACCCCCAATGATAGTCCAGCAAGCAATGGAACAAGTGTACTACGGTCTTACCACCGACAGATACACCCTCGGCCTGCTCTATGCATCCATTCGCCGCGTCGAAATCAACCAGGCCATGTTCGTTTCCCGTATCTTTAACTGCTGCAGCAACGACATAGAATCCTTCCTAGCCTACAAGACGTTGGCCAAGGCCAGCACGGTAATCCGGGTGTTGCACGTCCATTCCCGCATCTGTGACTGGTCCATTCTTCTGGAACCGGCGAGCCCTGGTCCCATCCACTGCTGTGCTTTGAGAAGCCCAAGGGCCACTTGGACTTTGTCAGTTTCTAGCTAGGGATGGAGAGGTTCAACAAGCAGAAACTGTGAGTGGTGGTGCGCATGCTGGAGCAGATGTTGAAGAACCAGAGGAAAACCTTTCAGATCAAGGAGGATGAGCAGATGGTAAGGTTACCGAATCTGTCAAGGCGAATTAAGTGCATAGGACTCCGTATTGTGTGATGCTAACTGGACTGATCTCTCTGCTATCTTACTTGTGCTATCTTCATCTCAGGAGGATGTTGCGGTGGCGCCTGAAGTCTACCATATGGAGGCCGGTGCTTCTAAGTACTTAAAGCTACGCGACGCAGATAAGCAGGCAGAAAAAAGATATGTATGTATCAAGGGGTTGTCTATTTATGCAGGTACAATTAATGTAGGCAATATGTACGTCAGTCATCAAGAGGAAAATATACGGGACAAGGGTCCAAAGGGGTGTGTTTTAGACATGCATGAACGCCCGCGATATGCAAAATGACTCCGAACCGTCTTTGTTGGGCGTCGCTCCACCAGAGCCAGCCAGCAACCGCTCCACTCCACTCCGTGTCTGTACAGTATGTGTACAGTCCCCTCATTCCCGCACCTCTGGTCTCTCCACCTCCGTGAAGGGCTGGTGGCCTTCCTCGGACGGAACCTCGTGGTATGCCTGCATACGACGATGGCGGAGATACCGGTACGTGCCCGCCAGGAGCCCGCCCACGGAGCACGCGACCAGGATGAAGATCAGCAAGCCTCCGATACCGTGAATGATCTCGTATGCCTTGGCCGCGGTTTTGGCCGCCTCCTTAGCCTTCGCCTCAGCCTCCTTGGCCCTCGCCTCGGCTTCCTCCTTGGCCTTGGTGGCGGGGTCAACCACGTCCTCGGCCGGTTTCTTGGGTCCGTACAGGACCGAAGGGTCATCGGCCGTGGGCTTCTCGTCGCCTTGGAAGCCGGCTAGGCGCCAGTTCTGCGGTGTCTCCGTCCGGTGGAGGGGTGATTGGCCTAGGACGTTGCCGTCCTTGTCCACGGCTTCCACGGAAACCCAGTCCATGTAGCCGTCCGCGATATACATGGTCTCGAAGTCGAACTTGGTCGTGTTACCGATCAGCACTGGAATGCCGTGGCGGTCGTTCCGCGCGTAGAAGTTCCAGGATGCGACGTCAGTTGCGCCGTTCCAACTGACGTGGAAGATTGTGGCGAGGTCGGTCTTGTCGGTGCCGTACACCGATGCAACCAGGTCCGGAGGTGTGCTGGGGCGGCCGATGAAGGGGGACTTGTACGACCGGTAGGTCGAGAAGCGGCTTGATGAAAAGATGGCTTGCATCAGAACCTTGCCTTCGGGGGAATGCTCACTCTGCAGTCCCCGCTCGCTCCATCCGACGAATACGTTGCCATTGGACAAAGTCTGCACGCTACCGCGCAGCCGGGTGAGGCCACCGTCGGGGCGGTTGTGCTTGCTGACTAGCCGGGCCGTCATAGGGGTGGTCGTGGTGTCGACCTGCACAAACATGGCGGCTGACACGTTCTCGTCGTTTGAAGCCTCATCCGAGGCATTGTTCAGGAAGGAAATGGTCGCATGCGTGGCATTAGCCTCGACGAAACGCGCGTGGTGCTGTTTCGAGAATGTAAAATCTTGAACGAAATCGGAGAATTTTCCACCAAGGCGCCAGATGATGTGTCCATCTACCCCGGAGATTAGATAGAGCGTGCTCGTGAACCGTGCGGATAGAAGGTAATCGCCGTTGGAGTTCTTGTCAATAGAGTTGACGTGCACGTAATCCCAGCCTGGTGCGCCAGAAGGAGCCCAGTTGGCGCCCACCGTCACCGACTCGTGAATAGGGATGTAGCCAAGAGAACTCCATTCGAATAGCACCTCACCGGTCGCGGTGTCCATCTCCACGAAGCCTCCTGCGACGATCCAGCCGTACTCGTTCGGGCGACCGAGATCTCCCAAATCAGCCCACTCGTTTCGATACGCGCAAGCCAAAGCGGTCTTCCCTCCAGGAAGGACGTTGAACTCGTGCATGTTAAATGTTCCCAGGTCGTTGGTCACGGGCACAGCCTTTTCGGTATCATAGTGGTGATCCAGGATGTAGCCGTACCCTTTGTCTTCGCCGTGGTCCTGGTAGGCATGCTGCAGGATGAATGAAAGATGGGACTGGTCATCGATGGTGTTGACGGCTTTAAAGTCGAAGATGTTGCGGTTGTCGAACATGCAAGATCCGGCCCAGATCAGGATCTAATGGTTCACGGTTAGTGAGGTGGGCTGCGGCTCTAGGGTCGCATTCCTTCGTCGATGGACCCTGCATTTAAGAGGAATGTGCTTGCTCAATGAGGGAAGGGGGAACATACGCCATCGGCATCGTAAATGTAGGGTCCAACCTGGCACGGCTTCCATTGCTTCGTGGGTGTTTCTGGGTCAATCACGCCATATGGCGCAACGAACCAGTAGCCCGGGCTAACGGATTCGCGATCGTAGTAGGCGATATTAAACTTCAACGCTCTCACTTCCGGAAGCTGGGAGCTGGTTAGTAAGAAGGCCGATCCTATCTTCGGATCGCTCCTACCGTTACAAAGGACATCATGTCATCGTCCGAATCTGCCAGTGCGACGACATGGCGGAAAGAAAGCAGCAACAGAGCCAAGAAGAACAGCATGGTGAAGGAGTGGCTAGGAGAGGAACACTTCCTCCCCAGAAATACAGCGAAGAGCTAGAGGAACAAGGCAAAGAGCAGCGGGAAAGAAAGAGGGAGGACAGCGGGAGACGACCGGTCATTAAGATGGTCGTCGTCCTGTCTAGCAGTCACAGCCAGGTGCGCGTCGGTCGAGGGTATCTGCAAGATCTCCCTGGCGCACCGGGAACAAACAGGAGTAATGTATGGGCTAACAGTATGGAGTGCGCCTGCAGAACACTCCATCAAGGGCTCCGCCGAAACGGGATATCGTGAGAAAAGCACAACGCGACTTGGGCCAAGACTCCGCAACGAATTAACGGGGCCTCCATAATTTGCCGGGCACGGCCAGTGACAACGTAAGTGCTGATACGGCCGCTGACGATCAGACGAGGCGGACACTCTTGGCAGCGTTTCGGACAGTGGAGCTGCGGCCCACGATGCGAACTTCCTCGGTGCAGGCGACCCTCTGATTGCTGGATCAGCTGCACCCGGCACAGAATCCAGATTCGTGGATGCTGTGGTCCATGATGCTTAGTGGTGAGTGGGTGGCCACACGAGCGAGACGGCCGGCCGATAGATAGGTCTACTACTCCGTACTGTGTACGCACTGTGTAGGGAGTATCCGTACGCTGGGAGGATTTCTTTGACGTCCGGTCTCTGTGCCCCCCATCCCCCCCCTTTGTGTACTCCGTATAGTGTATGGTGGATGAATGCGCGTCGAAGCGGGTGTTTTACTTGGTCGAAGCGGCGGCGCTGGCTAACTCCGCATCTTTCCATTCCAGGGTTCGAGCACCCCGAGTTTTCCCTTCAAGGAATCTAGACCGACCCCAATCCTGTGTAGCGAACGTGGCTGGATTTGAGACCCATGGACATGACGGGTTGTCTGATTCACGATCGGTAGTACGGAGTCGATGGCTTGTCAATTGGCGACGGACCACGTACTCCTTCCCTCCCCTTGTCTTGGCGGACCAAGCGAGATTGGCCGTCAAAGGCTGCAAGCGGACCCGGCCGGCTCTTCTGGAAAAGTTTGAACTTTGAATGAAGGCGAGAGGCCATGCCGATTACCCGCAACCCAACCACGAGCGAACCGTGCCGCCTGGGGAATTACTGCTCGATTGGCGAATGGGAGGCCTTCCTGGCGTCATTGGAGGCGCTCGACTCCGTTTCATTTGCCCGTCGGGCATCTGAGACCCATTGGTGTGCCTCAGGCTAATAACCGACTCCATCCTCCAGAGGGAGCGATCGACAAGACGGAGGACACACTGGCAGGCTGTCTTGTGCATGGGTGTTCTTATTATTACGGAGTACTATTGCTGAGGTTGTTGCTGTTGCTGACTGCTGTATACTGTAGCTGTGTGCCCTTCTCTTGACGTGCCCCCTTTCAAGCAACAAACTGGCGGTGAACGGGAGTCAGAGGATCCGAGTCTGGAATCTGGGTTGTCTGGGTTGGGAGGAGGGGTGAATCATCGTCGGCTGCGTAAGGGGGGGAAGGGTGGCGGTCGAGCAATAATAGATATCCGGAGATAACGAATGGGTTGGCCAGTCGCGAGGGAGCTGGAACCAGAGAGCAGAGGCTAGAGGAGCCCCTAGGTCGGAGATCGGATCAAAGACTGCAATTATTTACCCGATCGAGAGTGAGGTTTGTCCGTACATTGTCCGCGATGGTTGGATGGTTGGATGGATATGGGGATCCATCCTCCGTATCACCTGACCGCCACGTGAGCGTCCACGGAGAGAGTATCAAGTGACGTTCTAGAGTTCTCGTCATGGTTCATTCGTCGACATCATGCGATATACTCCCCCTATCCAGTTCAGGATGTATCTACTACTACTACTACTACTACTACTACTACTACTACTACTACTACTACTGTGTAGTTACTTACTTACTACTATGCCCGGAAAATGGCTATCCCCTGTCAGGACGTACGGTCTGGCAGGTCTGGCAGGTCTACGTAAGTCCAGAGTACATACTCCGCTGCAGGCAGGTGATCGTTGCCAATCCAGTCGGATGGGGTCAAGCTCATACCAAGCTACTTACGCCCAAGAGCCGGTTCTGGTAATGGATCGGTGCCTGGCTGCTGTCATGAAAGACTCGTCTGTAGATTCTTTCTTGTTCTTGCACGCTGCACAGTTAACAGGAACCCTTTTGAGTTTTGACGCAAGAGTTGATTGATCGTACGTACTTAGTCTACTACTATATATGTATACCTTACTCAGTAGTAGCAGTAGTAAGGCAGGGTACTACGGACCGGCGTGGGACGCAGGAACCGAACCGAACTGCTCCACACCACCACCACTGAGTATCTAGTGACTACTAAGTACGTACTAACCATCTACTACTACCGCCTCCAAATGTTCGGATCTCCCCCCCCCCCCCCCCCCGAGTTTTTTGTGAATTCTAAATACCTTCCAACCCACCTCCTCCCCCCCCCCCAAATGTTCGGATCCCCCCCCCCCCCCACCCAACCCAACCGACTGCATTGCATGCACCCATCTCTCACCTCATCTCAAACCCCGGATACCAGACATCGGATACCAGGCACCTAAGAGGCATAGCCCAGAATGTCAGGTTCCGTGAAGGTCTTCGGGCTATACCTGATAACCTCCGACAGCGCAACCAGCAAGAGTCCTTCGGTCCCCAACATATCACCCAGACCAAGCTGTGGGGGGAGCAACTGCCCACACACCTGCTTGATGTCAAGCCGCAATGGGTCCCCCGGCCCCTCATGACTTAGCGCGTCAATGGTAAGCGCCCATGCCAACGGGTTATACAGCACTCCCTCATGCGTGTACATCCCCCCCGCCGGCGTGTGAGCGCAGATGGCCTGGAGATGGTTATTGGACACGCCTACTCCGCGTGAGTTCTGGAGGATTGCGGACGCGTGGTCTCCACTCATCGGCTGCACCACCTCGTCAAACGAAGAATAGATGGTCGTCGTGGGGACGTACGCCGAGTCGCCCCCGATGTCCCGGAGGGTGTGAACGAATTTGGCGTCCCACCCCTGCTGCCAGAGCGCCGGGGTGCAAACGACACCCGCAAGCCACGGACACACAAACCCCTGCTCCACGGTCCCGCGGAAGTCCGGACTCAGCGCAATGAAGTCGTGGACCGCGGCCCGCGTGGAAGGCCAATATTTGAATGCCCACTGGGTGTTTAACCCACCCTGGGACCAAGAGATGACCGCGACGGGGCTCTGGGAAATCGTCGATATATAGTTGATCGCATATGCTATGTATTCGGCGTTGACCTGGACATCTCCCAGCGAAGCCTGGGGTACATTGACCCAGACCACGTCGGCCTCGGGGATGGCGCCGCCTAGCTTCGCGAAGTTGAAATGGAAGGTCGTTCCAGCAGGCGCAGCCGTTCCGGGCACCAATATCACCGGTTTGGTCTCATTTCTCCCATAAGTAAAGGACGTTGGGAGATAGATGGCCGCTCGGAGATTCTCCTCTGCGATGGAGTAAGGCGCATCACCTGCTGCTTTCGATGGATATATGGTCTGGTTATTCACGCCGGGGTTCATGTTGTGGGCCGAGTTGAAGGAGGCGCTCAGATATCCATTCAGCAATGCAAGGATGTCGGGCGGTATCAGACCTGAGGCAACAAGTTCGTGCGCAAAGTGCAGCAGAGTCGCGTTGGACCTGTTAGTGAAGATTGTTTCGAGTTTTTCCCACGCCACCTGCGCTGGTATTTCTTTTGCAATATAGAAGATTTGGTCTCCCGCGATGCTGGATATGATCTCAGAGGCAGTATCCAATACCTTGCCATCCACCGCAGGATCCCTGGCTGCAGACGACAACACAGAGATGAGATCGAGACCCGATGTTGAGACGGGAGAGTCTTTGCGAGACAGAGGAGCGCAAAGCACGGAAGGGCTCGCGAAGAGCCCATAGATGAGGCCTACTTCTAAAAAGGGAGCCAGCCTCATGTTCTGTCCGCCAATCCACAATCGATGGCGTTCAAGATATGTTCTCACGAGGAATGTGCAGTTCACTATGAAATTTAAAGCAGCTGACCGAGGACACCTTGCGGCGAGGCAACCAAATCTTACAGTGCAGAATATTCCGTTATCTGTTGGATAACCTCGGCTCCATATGCGGATCCCACTGGCCATGCCCTCGTTGACCCACGATCTCGTAAGCCGCGAATAGCCAAGGACCAGTGACAGATAGAGACACAGCACTACAGGCCTGTGAATACAGCGGGCCGCGAAGCTATTGGACGTGTCTCCGTTGGAATAGGTGCAGGATCACGCCAGGGTCAAGCCTTTCTGTCTGACCCTCCCAAGCGCGTCATCCACCCCGGAGGCTGTTTCGAGGAAAGAAGAAGGGAGAACTTCTTGTGCCTTCCCCCGGAGCCGGACTCCGAAGCCATCTTTCGCCTGACAAGGAATAGTGGCGGGCATCTGTCATACCATGAGCCAGCCGTCTGAGCCTCATTCATGGAAGTGCGCTTGAGCTCCGGGTCTCAATCCACTTCGCACTCGGAGATTATAAGCGATGGGGGTCAGGGCCCTGGAAGATGACGGTCAACTGACTGCTTGCAGGCTGTGATCTGTTCCGAGCGGGTTGAACTTGGCTCAGCGACGTTGTCAGCTATACCAGCAGTGATTGCCTGCTACATCTGGAAGATAGTCGGCCCCTCTTCATTCGAGGGCCAGGCTTCGAAGAGGGCAATGTTTAGGGCGGAAGGAAAGGAGACATTGCAATGCCAACCAGCATCGACTCCGGGATAGACAAAGGCTACAGGGAACTCGCGACTGACTGGACTCCCCAGTCTCTGATCATATGCGTGGCTATGCAGACAGACTTAAGACGACTGAGTACCAAAAGTCAGCAGACTCATCAATGCGCAACCAAAGAAAATATCCCGATTCAGGGAGGGGTTGATGAAATTACAGATAATGGGTATCCTGTCGGCCCGTGATCCTGCACTGACGACGTCATGTTACCTCTAAGATGGCCTTCTCCCTAGGTCATTAGGGTACGTTCTACTAGATGCCCGTACTATGATTGTGGAATATCACCCGGGGCCTTCGTCAAACGTTTTTTCTCCGATTTCTGCGAGTCTGCAGTTTTGATTTCCTTCAAACTGTTGACGTCGTCTGTGACTGTGCTCATGGCCTGGGATGAATCAGTCAGCTTTTCACACGCTACTCCTCGGGCCCCTTGGCACTTTCCTTTGGTGCAAGATGTAGACCCTTTCCTTGCGCGACAGTCTCAATTGATAGGGTGTCGGTGGAGGCTATCAGGTTGTAAGTGGTATATAACCCCATGCGAGCCGCTTACTTTTGCCCGGGGCCATGTCGTCCTCAAGACTGTAGCTCAACCGCCCGATGCAGAACGGGCATACTGGACCCCAGGGAGATGGGCTGATTGGTCATGGTCGATGCTACCAGAAACATAATCATCCATAAGACAGTGCCAACGCGTCCCGGCAGTTATGGTTCCCTACAATGCCCACACTTCAGCCCGGGAAAAGGCGGCTCGAAGGCCCGCAGCCGTAGCCATCCTGATGCCACATAGGCTGGGAGGCACAAGCCACGGCTAGATGATTACCCCCCTTCCCCCACCCTGATGCGATGGAACAAGTCGAAAGACGAGAGACAAGAACAAGTCAAGGAATGAGTGGTAAGTGCAAGTCACTCTCACCTGCAGGAAGGTGGGACAAGGCGTCTCTGTTGGGTACTCTCGTACCAAAATCGATGTTTGTTGCAGTCATGCAGCAGCATGATGCCATTGAGACTGTCTTACACCGTTGCACCCTCCAGGACCAGATCGTATTTCCTTGCATCCTGATTTGGTGGGGTCTACCAAGGGCGATAAGCAGTCGTACTCCGGACCCAGAGAAGTTATTGTCCCCTCCAGATGTGGCCATGGCCAATTTAGCTTTCGCGAGTAGGAGCTCCAGGTTTTCTGGGGTGACACTGGTCTGTCTTCCGGGCCGGATCACTGAGCTACAGGGGTGGGTTCTACGGCGTTCACGAAGATACTCAGAAGTCCCAGACAACCGCTTGTACGGGGGAGTGCCTGTGAGCAAGAGTCGATGGCCTGAGATGACTCGGCTGATCGGTTTCCTCCCGCTGCATCCGGACCCCGGAGCATTGGAAGGGGAAGACGAAAGAACCATCCAACCGCTCGACCTCCACCGGAATGTGGACGGACACAAGCACGCGAAAGAATTTCGATCCTTACAGAGAAGAATTCCCCCACTAGGATCATCGGCGAACCTGACAGGCGGTATGGTATGTGCTAGGCGCCCTTGCACAGCAGTGCCGCCTACTTGGATATGGGTGGATGGGCAGGGTAGACGGACTGATGGAGCGGGTAACACTACCGGCCGGCCTGTAGTGCTTGTAGACCATCCGATGAAGGGTAGAGCGACATTCGCTGCTCGATGGCCACACCACTAGGCAGTAGTACCTCGTACTTAGGTAGATAGGTAGGTAGGTAGGTAGGTAGGTAGGTAGGTACGTGTCGGTAACTAGGCCTTGGCAGGGTCTCAGGAATGTCCGTAAGGGTCGGATGACTCTTAGTCACTACTGTGTATGTACAGTAGTAGTAGTAGTAGTTCATGAAGTTGCTTTATCGAAACCTGAGGGACTTGGATTATGATTGTTGTTGTTGTTGTTGTTGTTGTTGTTGTTTTTTATTGTTCCCGGAAGGAAAAGCAGAGAAGTACTACTAGTACCCTGTCCCTGTACAGTCAGGTGAATGTCGAATGAAGGTACAAGAGGAATCCGAAAAAGTGTGTTTGGGGAGGGGGAAGGGGGAGGCTGATTGGGGGGGCGAGGGGTCTGGTTGTCGGGGCGTGGGGGCCACAACCCTCCACCCGGTGTAACACTGGCCCCGTCCTGGCCAGTGGGAAGGGGCCCACCTCATACCACCGTTGCACCCAGGAGGTGTCACATACCACGGCCATGACGAAGGCTCGCCCATACCTCCTACTACACACTACACAGGAGTACGGAGTACCACTGCCGCTACTACCTACCACCACCTACTAGTACTGCTAGTCCTACTAACTGAGACTAATTACACTAACTACTACACACTACTGAGGTGGTAGGTGGTTCGTAAAAGTTTCATGCCCACGCCAGTTGGCCTTGGAGTACTAGGAGGGAGTTACCTGGGTATAGTATACTACCTACTAAGGTATGTAGTACGTACTGAAGGGTTTGTTCTGGCTGCCTACCCCCCCCCCCAAAAAGGGTTTGTACCATACCGCGTCTCCATGCTTCAGTGTAGGTCACCATGGGGAATTCGGGGGAGAATGTCATCATCTATCCAGTCAAAGATACTACTACTGCTACTACTGCTACTACTGCTACTACTGCTACTACTGCTACTACTGCTACTACTGCTACTACTGCTACTACTGCTACTACTACTACTGACTACTACTGACTACCATAGAGTATTAGGTACCGCTGTGAGATTGCCCAATTGATGCAAGCTCACGGCAACGGCCGGCGTATATGCAGGTCGAGTGCCATACGACTCTGATCATCATCAACATTGTCCGGGCGGTAGGGTGGATGGAACGCAACTGGGCTACCCCATAGTAAAGGGCGGGAATACGGAGACCGTATCCAAGCAATACCTACTACGGAGTACTCTCTACCCTTACCTAGCCACCCTCACTAGTAGTTTGATATATGCCGTATGCATATATAGGTACTTGCCGAAGTCATGGAAGGCAGGGAGGAGGAATGGAAGGAAGGGTTGATTGCCTCGAATCCCCTTCTCAGGGCTCAGGATGCAACAACAGGCCCACTTGGCGGATCTCCCACGGGCTGCAGCAAGTACTGCTGCGAGTACGTGGTAGGTACGGAGTGCTACCTAGTTAGGTAGGTAGTTGTACTTAAGTACGTGGCTAATCGTGGTACGGTAGTCTATAGTACTACGTACTACCCAAGAACTACCCAGGCATGTACGCACCTAGGTAGGTCAGGTAGGCAATAGACAGGTATGTAAGTTTGTATGAGCGATGATGCTGCACACTCAGTCAGAGCAATGTCATCTGCATGGATATTACCAGCCCCCTGTAGTATCTATCTATCCATGATGGGATTTGATCTGGAGGGTTCCTCCGCACTGGAGATAAGATGGCTGCAGATGATCATATCGTACGGAGTACCAGGTAAAATATAAACAAACTACTGCTAGTGGTAAGAGTACCTAGTACTTAAAGTACTAAAGTACTACTCTTACTACAAGGCAGGCATGTACATTTATGCTTATTATCTCCACTGGACGGACGAAGAAACCAACGACCTGATCAGGGCTCGTGCAGGGAGTCAGGTAAACAGCAGCTGGCCTTTCTCCCTGCTCCCTTACGATTTAGGACTTACCTATGTTGTAGTCGTCGTTGTAGTCGTAGTCGTACCTACTCGACGGCGTACAGGATGCTGGACCGGGATACGGGGATACCAGGGTGGTTCTAGACCGATCAGGGAACCGCCTAGGTTTCAGATCAAACCCAATCTTCCTCAGTACCGTTTATTATTGTCCATCTCTCGATCAGGTATCCAGTCACACTGTCCAAGCCCGACCTACACTACCAAGGGTACGCACTTAGGTAGATGCTACTAGCTACCTGGGGCGCTAGTGCCCTCCGGCCCCAGTTTTGTCCATCTCGTCATAGCGCCGGTGTATCCATCGCCAGCCATGGTGGTGTGAGCACTGAGCAATCATTATTCATTGCCATGCCTGCCGGAGGCTAACGTAGCAGTCGATCGTGCCTTCGCCGGTGGGTAATTGGGCCCGTCCGTAAAGCACGTACCATACCAGACACAGCCCTCCGGCATCTGTCAGGAACCATACTTCCCGCCCTCTCTCTTGGCCTGGGCGGTACTACCGTGTAGAGGTACCTTCGTAGGTAAGATAGGTACCAGGTATGGAGTACAACGACCCTGAAGGTATCAAGGATACCGACGGTAAGATTACCTTACCTGGAACTGCATTCTGCCCTGCCCTGCCGTTCATCCATTTCAGTCTCATTCCTCCGTTTCAATCACTCTTCCCCCCCCCCCCCAAACGATCTCCAGCATCGGATCGATTTATCTATCCCTCCTTCTCCTCACCTTTCTCGCCCGCGTCCCCTCTTCCGATTCGGATCAGAATTTCTCTCGCAGCATCCAACCTGCGGTGAAGCCAATCCCTCTCTCTCCTGCTTATCCCTCCCTGAGGAATGGACACGCGTTGTTCCCTGCTTGCTCGCCTCCGCTGCGCCAACTGACGACTGGTCCTACTACCGCCCCGGCCACCACTGCGCCTGCTAATAATAATCCACCCTACTACTGCGACTAACCACCCAATTACTACTACTACTACTACTACTACTACTACTACTTACTACTACCACCACCACATTACTACTAATACGACTCACGACTACTACCCCCAGACTACATCAACAACCTGAAACCACACCGCTTGGCTTCCCATCCTACTCCATCCATCATCTGCTTTCCTGCTAGGATTTTGAAGCCATTTGGGAGGCTGGTCGATCACCTTATACTTCTTCAGATCGCCTCGACGTTATCTTACCGGAAGCCTTGGCCCCGACTCGCTTCCTTTCCTGCAGACCCTTTCCACTGCAGGGTGTGCAAGGATTCTGTCATTCTTTCTGACCAGTGCTACCTGAATTCTCGTACATCTATTGATTTCCTTAACTGGGCCGTTGGATAGCCGGCTCTCAGCATTTCACATTGATCTCCACAATCATTCTGCTGATAATCAGCCTGCATCGATCGCTTTTCATCTTTAAGTTTTCTTCCCCTCCCGTACCCATGGCCCTTTGATTCCGACAAATCATATCTGCCCGTATGAGCTCATATTTGCTTTGACCCAACGTCCATACCAGTCAACATCAACACCCTCACATCACTGCTCTCGATTGACACAGCTTATTATCGCCCTTCGTTTATACCGAGGGACTTTTACTTTCTAACCATGCCGGCTCCGTTGGTCAAGGTCCTGCAAACGATGCAGGAACTCTTCACGAACATTGTTGCTGCTTTGGAGGCAATGCTGTTGTTCCCCTCCCTTTTCCGTGACCCCACACGTAAGCGGCGAAAACCATTCCGTGGAGCGTATTGGAGACGTCGGACTCTTGATGCCTTCGCTGACGAGGTGGACCGTCTTTTTACCGCGCCATTGTCGGTGCAGAACATGGTTGCAATGTCGGACAAGATCCGTGCTCAGTTCAAGAATTGTCTACAATCCAGCCCAATCTGCATGCTGCCATCCTACAATCATGCACTCCCATCAGGAACCGAGAAAGGGACATATCTTGCCCTGGACGTGGGAGGATCAACGCTCCGGGTGGCTTTAGTTCAACTCTGCGGGCAAGGCGATATGCGCATACTTAATGTTGCATCGTCGTACATTGACAATGATGTGAAATTGCTGGAGGGGACACTGTTCTTTGATTGGATGGCGGAGAAGATTGATTTGATGCTGCATGATGTTGGTGCCAACTACGGTCGAGAGTCTGTACCGCTCTCCGTCGGTCTGTCATGGTCATTTCCGATTGAACAAACCTCAGCAAGTAGTGGTCTCGTCATCCATATGGGCAAGGGATTTCACTGTTCGAATGGGACCGTTGGCCTGGAGCTGGGTTATCTCATCGTCCAGGCTTGTCGGAAGCGCAACATCAATGTCCAAGTAGATGGTATCGTGAACGACAGCTCGGCAACCCTCCTCTCTCGAGCATATATCGATTCCAAGACACGCATGTCATTGATCCTGGGAACTGGAACTAATGTGGCCATTCATTTCCCCGTGCATGAGATCGGACTGACCAAATTCGGTGCGAGACCCACGGGTTGGTTCGGCTATGCGAAGCATGTCATCGTCAACAGTGAGATGAGCATGTTTGGTGGCGGCATTCTACCAAGGACTCGCTGGGACGAGCTTCTTAACCGGACACACCTGCGGCCTGACTACCAGCCCCTGGAGTACATGATTACTGGGCGTTACCTGGGCGAAATTATCCGACTGATTATTATGGAAGCGGTGGAAACTGCGCAACTGTTTGGAGGAGAACTACCTCATTCGATGCGCGATGCCTATTCATTTGACACTAGCATCGTTGCATCCCTGGAGGCGGACTCGTCACCTCTTCTCACGTCATCGGCGGCCCTCCTACAAAAAGAACACTCGTTCAGCGTGGCTCCTTCTGTTGAAGATTTGCGGTTCCTCCGACGAGTGTGCCAAATGGTTTCCAAACGAGCGGCTGGGTATTTGGCAACGGCAATCCACAGCATGTGGTGCCTGCGTAATGAGGTGGAATTCCCCACCGCGGTCACCTCGGCACCACCATCGATCAAGGAGACGCAGGAGGTGACGGTGGTGGAAAGCGAAGAGAACCCCCACAGTTTGTCGATCGCGTGCGATGGCAGTGTGATCAACAAGTACCCCGGGTTCCGAGACCGCTGCCAGAAGTATTTGAACGACCTTGCCAATGAGACCTATATATCGACGCCAACCCTTGATGAAGCCGCTCAACCTAGCGTTCGCCTCGACATGGCACCAGAAAGTGCCATTCTGGGGGCCGCCGTGGCTGTGGCAGTCGCGGTCGCCGAGAAAAAGCTCGAGTAAACCACATTATCGTACGAGGCCAGGTGGCAACGTCACTTACATTTGCATTCACGGTGTTTTGCGTCTGATTTGCATTTCATTCGTCGCTTTTACGCACATGTGCGGCCCGGGGCTTGAACACGGACGTTGTTCTGGTGGAGGCTTCTCCTGGATGGCTAGGCACTTGCATCGTGCTTCTATAGGGTATTCATTGCTATTGCATATAAAGGTTCACAGGTCAGGAACGGAGCATTTGATCCTTCGGCGAGCGGCATAGACAGGTGGGCTCGTGGCCCGGGATAGATACTTGGGCGTGTGTACATAATGACAATCATCGAAACAGGATGACCACATCACCCCCGGACGAGAGCATTGGGCATGACGCTTAGGCCTAGATGATCTTTGACTGGCGCGGCTTTTGTTCAATTGCCGCGAATTCCTTGCGTAGACGTAGAGCATAGAGCATGGGATAAGAAGGGCTACGGCGCCTACGCCATGAACTGATGGGCATATCTCAGCTCGTGATGGTTGAATCCCTGTCCGATATGCTGAAAATCCTCGGACAAGTCTGGGTGGGTGTGTAACCTTGGATTTTACATCGTGCGGGAGGAGGGAGGGTCATCACTCCCTGCATAGATCCTGCAATAGCTCCAACATTCGACGCTGAAACCCCGACAACGCGTCTCTTGATATAGTCTGCTGCGGACCGGGATCGCTGACCGGCGGGATGGTCGAAGACTCGGATACGAAGCGATTCCTGATACTAAAGAAGGGAATTCTCAATGCACGGAGCTCGGCGACCATGGCCTCGGACATCTGCCTGGAGGCTTTGTACACTTTGGCGTCATAGTTGGTTAGTTCGGCTCGGTCCTCCTCGGCTGTCTGTTAGTGACAACCAAGCAGTAAGTCAGTGTTCTGATGAGTCAGGTAAGTTGCACGCAGCGGGATCGATGCACATTGGCTGTCGTCCTCTGCTGGTCTTGATTCGGTTTGTCGCTGGTTGGTACATACCGAGACTTGTGTGGAATCATCGACTGGGGCCCCGACAGAGCGTCTAGGAAGAGAGTAGGTAAGCCGGTGGGGGTTGAGAACGAGAGCACTCCGTGGCACTGCATCTAGGGCCACTCACAACACAGCATCCAGCTCCTTCTTCTTCCCCGCCCGCGCTTGCTGCTTCCTCAACAGCGCCTCGCGGCCCTGCCACCACTGCTTCTCGTGGTCGTGCTGCCGCTGGATGAGGTATCGGATGCGGCGCTGAATTTCCTCGCTCTGCGCTACGGTGCGCATGACGTAGCGTAACGCAGCCGGCCAAGCGGTGATTGTCGATGTATCCTCTGCGGGTTTGGCATGGGGCGTAGGTCCGGGCTGGGGTCTGGGCTGCGTCTGCGTCGGAGCTGGGTTCGGGGGCTGCGGGGGAGGCGCTGCAGGGAGCTGGGGGAGGGATTCGGATGGTTCGTAGACATCGTCCTCTTCGTTTTCGTTTGGAGGTATGCGATGGCTCTGTGTGGGAGGATGTGGATGTGGTGGTGGTTGTGGTTGCTGCTGGTTGGACAAAGCCGATAGGGTTCTGAGAACGGAGGTCAGGTCGGCAGCATTGTAGTCCATGTTGTGTTGTGGAGGTGGGGGGGAGGGGGGAGGAAAGCCAATTCCCCTAAGTGGATGGTGTTGACGATGGCAAGGCTGTGCTGTAAGAGAGAGAGAGAGAGAGAGGAAAGGTTGAATTGGGGGGAAGGAGGAAGAGAAGGAGGAGGAAGAATGGCGGCGGCGGCGGCGGCGGTGGGAGAGAAAGAGAGAGAGACGGCGAAGGCAAGTCGGGGTTCGTTCGTCCTTCTTCCTCCGCTGAAAATTTCCCGGCGGAACCTCGACTCGCTCTCCCTGCGACTTCTTCCCCAAGACCAGCATCGAATTGCTCCTCCCCCTCCCCCCTCCCCCCCTCCAATAGTCCAGCCCGACTGCCACGTTCTATTGTCCCTCCCCCAATCGCCCACTCCGACTGCCGAATGTACCGTTCCGATTAATTGGGCCGCCTCGACATCCATCCTCCGGTCCTGCCGTATCGTCCCACAACACCACAACACCACAACACCACAGCATCATCACGCCCACCCCCTCCAACGCTTTCTCTGCCCAACCCAACCCACTCCTCACGGAATCCCCGTGCGCCAGAATAATGTCCCGCTCCGCCGCCGACGCGACCCGCTTCACGGCCACCGGGCCCTACGCCCACTCCAAGCCCGGCTCCGCGGCCCCCTACAAGCTCCCCAGCTTCATGGGCAAGGCCAACTCGAACAGCCAGACCGGCCCCGGCGGGAAACCGGAGACGCCCAAGGAAAAGGTCGAGCGATTGCGAGCCCAGGCCCGCGCGGCTCGGTTAGCTCAGTCGACATCGCGGGTGGATCAGATGGTCGATTTCGGCCGTCGGTTTGCGAACAAGGCGCACAAGACCATGGTTTACACTTTGATTGCTGCATCGGGTAGGTTCTCCCATGATTGCTTGCGTGCGTGGCGTTTCCCGAAGGGGAAGGAAGTTGGGGTTCATGTGCGGGGACGAGAGGTGGGAAGGAAGGGAAGAAGAAAGAAGAAGGAAGAAGGAAATGACGCAGAGGAATTGGAAGGCGAGAGGGAAGGGGGAAAAAAGATCTAGATCTTGACTAATATTCTCCGAACCCTAGGTGTTTGCGGTGCTCTCACGATTTACTCCGTGTTCTCTCTTACGCTATACAACCGTCGCCAGCGTGCCCTGTGGGTGGAGAAGGAGCTGCAGACGCTGCAGGATGCGAAGACGGCATACGGTAACGGCACTGCTACAACGGCGCAGCTGGAAATCCTGAAGAACGAGAAGATCGGCGAGATCTTCCAGCGGAAGAAGGACGAGGAGAGGGCCCAGCGCCCGTGGAACAAGATGAAACAGCTCTTGTTCAGTGGGATGAAGGAGGACGAGAAGCCGGAGGTGGCCGCCAACTCCATCCCCGACAGTATCATCGATGGCTCCCCCAACAAGCCGGGAGTCCTGGAGGCCCTGAACGCGAAGACGGCGCAGGATGCCCAGTCCACGGCTGCCATCCCGCAGGGCCAGCTGGACGTCCTGGCCGAGAATGCCGAAACCGCCGCCAAGCAGACGACGCGAAGCTGGAAGAGCTGGCTCACTGGACGGTGAGGCAGGCGGGGGGGGGGGGGGGGGCGGGGGGGACCGAGTAATCGAAGAAGGGGAACACGGGTTCTCGGAGACGACGCGCCTATTGGTATGCGCTCTGGCCAGTGCCAGGGCCGGTCATCCTCCTCGGACATCCTGTTCCCGGGTTGCATGGCATCGATCTTCTTTCCTGTCTTCCGCATCTGGGGTTGCGGCGTCTGTTGTTCGGGTGTCTTTTTCTGCTGTAGTCTTCTTGGCGGGGACTTTCCTGAACCTGTGTATTACTGGGTTTTGTGTTATATCGTGTACATATACATCTATTCTCCACCCTCTTGGTTGGTTCCAGCGTCGTCTCTTGTTCCATGCAACAAAAGTAAGCCAATTCGGTCGGAATCTACATGAGCAGCCGCTGCCGCGAGTATCCGCAAACACAACAACAAGTCCCCACAATGTGCTTCTATTATTGGACCATTCATTACTGTCTGCCTGCTCCCGGGCAGGAATTAAAGGAACAAATACAAAGGTAGAAAATAGAAAAAAAAAAGAAGAAAAAAAAAAGAACAAGGCCTGACTTTTTATGAGGTACAGACTGAAGGCTCTGCCGCAGCAGGCACAAGCAGTCGAAACGCGAACACACATCTCAGGACACAGTCGCCGAAAAGGTCAAATGAAGAACCAAAATAAGGTAGAATGGAGCACCCTGGCTATGGTATCTAAATCAATTACAACAGGCTCGCTTGGGTTTTCGTAGACGCAATTCATCCATCAAACTTTCGCTTAGTGCGAGGCTCCATTGGATGCCTTGGACTGGGCGATTTTGACGGCGCGTCGGGCACGAACCGCGTCGGCGAGGTCCTCCAGAGTGGTGACGGTGGTCTCCCAATCAATGCAGGCGTCCGTGATGCTGACACCCTTGCGCAGACCGGAGGGACCCTCGGCGGGAACCTTCTGGTTGCCCTCGTGAATGTTGGATTCAATCATGACACCGACAATGGCATCCTGGCCCTCCCGCATTTGATCCGCGACCTCCTTGGCCACCAGGGGCTGGTTGCGGTGGTTCTTGTTCGAGTTGCCGTGAGAGCAGTCGACCATGACCACCTCGGGCTGCTTCTTGGCCCGCAGGGCTTCGCGGGCGGCCTGGATGTTGGCCCGGTCGTAGTTGGTGCCCTTGCTGCCTCCGCGGAGGATGACAAAGCCGTGCTCGTTGCCGGAGGTCTTGGTGATGGCGGCCAGGCCCTGCTTAGTCACACCCAAGAAACGGTGGGGGTGAGCAGCGGCACCGATGGCATCAATGGCAACGGTAAGGTTACCGTCAGTGCCGTTCTTGTAGCCAATGGGGAAACTCAGACCGGAGGCAAGCTCGCGGTGCAGTTGCGATTCAGTCGTGCGGGCACCAATGGCACCGAGGGAGATCAGGTCGGCAAGGTACTGGGGGGAGATGGTATCCAGCATTTCACTGGCGATGGGAATTCCCATGCCGGTCAGATCGGCGTAGAGCTGGCGCGAGACCCGGAGACCCTTGTTGATGTTGTAAGATTCATCGATGTCCGGGTCGTTGATCAGACCCTTCCATCCCACCGTGGTACGAGGCTTCTCGAGGTACGCCCGCATGATGATGCAGAGGTCGCCGGACAGCTTCTCGGAGAGCTCCTTCAGGCGCGCGGCATACTCGAGGGCCGTGGCAGGATCATGGATCGAACAGGGACCGACCATGACCAGCAGACGGTCATCACGTTGCTCAATGATTTCAATGGCCTGGTTGCGGCCTGACCGGACGGTCTCAATGGCATGTTTTTGCTAGATCATGACCGTTAGCACTAGTGGCTCTTTCTTCTGCTGGCAATGAACCAAGCATTGGGAATCATATGGAAATTGCTGCAAGCACAAATGCTTCTAGAAGGGGGAGGGAAGGGGGGGGGGAACGGGGAGGGGAGAGATGCAGCTGGGGTGGAAAGATTTGGGGCTAGTGTGACTCACACCAGGGATCTCAGTCTGCAGGAACTGGGGAGACAGTAGGGCATCGTATCCCAGGACTAGAAGCCATTGGTCAGTAAGATGAGGGACGAGTTCGGGGCGAATCCAACACTTACCACGAGTGTCCTCGTTGACTTCTGTGGTGCGAATCAAAGGCATGGTGGGGGATGTGATTGTGCGAAAAACAAGACTTTTGTGGATGTATGGAGAGGACTAACTAGACGGGAAGGTGACAGGACGACTGGCAGACAGGCAGGCAGGATGCTGATGGAGGGGCTTTTATAAGGGGCTTGCGAGCTGAAGAAGACCCGGAGCGAGAGGGGGAGGGATGAGTCAGGGGGGACAGCACAAACAGGCAAGCGAAGAGAGGGCAGACTTTTGGGCGAGTCCTTTGGAGCACGATGATCGATTGCTGGATGGAAATTGCATGAAGAGGGCGAGAGTGGGCCGCGGGAGCGCGGACCAGCCGATGAATCATCACACGAAATCGGCCCATTAAGGTTGGCTGGCTGCAACGTGCCAGTGGCGCTCCCGTATTGGCCGCACCGCCCGTACCGTATGGAAACCCCCCGTGTGTCGAGACTCGACGGATCATGCACTGCCTGCACTACCTGCACTGCACGCTTGGGAATACTATCATGGACTGCATCAATGCCGTTGTCGACTTCATCCGTGCGTGTATCCCCCGCCCACATCCCAGGTCTTCTCCCAAAAAGCCCTTCCGGCTGCGTGGCATGTACATTGTAACTACGTCCTTCTGAGGAATCGGCGGACCAGGGAACAGCCCCGAACAATCAGGTTCTCCGACCTCGGCCCCAACACCAACCATCACGATGCTTCCATCCCTTTCCCTCCCTCTCAGCTTCCTCTCAGCTTTCTCTCGGCTTTCTCTCGGCTTTCTCTCAATTTCTTCCATCGGCATGAATAGAGTTCCCGTTTAAGTTGTGTCACAGCTCACGCGTCAGCACCTCCCGCCGTCGAACCTGATAGTTCAATACAATGGAACAATGCTGGCGGATGTAGCCGTACGGAGTACTCCGTGAGTACTCCATGACTTAATCTCACGGAGGGGAACATCCGCTTCTTGACCTATCGCTTTTGCAGGTGATATCCACTAGGTCCGTCTCCCTCTGGATTCTAGCATGCCCTGGGGTTCGACCCGGCCAGACTCCTTACGTCAACTCGGCCTTCTTCGAGGCCTGGAGCCCTCGCTTCTGGCTGCTTTGAAGTCCGAAGAGTACCGTAATCAATTAGCCAATGGGAATAGCGTGATTTCCAGGCTCCGGGTCATCGATCTGCGAGGAGTCAGATACCGCCTTGGGAAGGAAACACTAAATCCCAACTTGCAAAGAGACCATGTCATGCGCGATGGTTGGTCAATACGAGTCTGCAATGGACAGCCCATCGGAGTAAGTTGTCAGATACTCCGGACGCTGAAGTGTGGTTACCAATCCGTTTATTGAAGTTCATGCATGCATAGTCACTACAGTAAGACGCTGTGACCCCGATTATTGATCGAGCGCACTCCACATGAAGCTAGTCTCACCCCTGTCTGCCATATGAGGGGGTCAGAGACGGTATCACCGTAGGCGAAGCAAGTCCCGTGAAGTCATGGACCAGCTGCGTATTCTAGTTTCCATTGGGCCTCGCATCACTCACGGGATTCTGCACTTTTTGGTCACCTTCCCCCAGGTCCACGTCATTGAGTGAGATGAAGGATCGTCCGGCTCAGCTTTAGTGCTCAGATTTAGATCTGACAGACTGCATGCGTATCGAGAATCGTCATTTATGACTCAGCCCGACTCCCAATCGGGCTTGCTCGCAATCCACTAGGAAGTATATCGCGGGGAGGGGAGGGGGG